>JBBPND010000039.1:0-41228 GCA_038090655.1 Gastroboletus turbinatus
GGAGATATCGGAACACGACCAGCCATGTAAGGAATTTTTACATTATAAATTTGTTCCTGTTTACGATTGACACCCGAACGCACTGTGCAAATGACCTTGCAAGCAAGGTGATGATCTGTATCATCGTATGTATCCAATTCTCAAGACCCTATGCAAACCCTTTGGTTATGTCTTTCTACGTCATTCGATGTACGAGGTTATGATGTTCCTGTTCTATACTTTGACCAACATCCACCTCTGTCCCTCCCTTCCGGAGACCCTTTCTAAATCAGTGAATCCTGCTCTGGAATACAACGCGCGACCGGCGACGTTGTCATCGCAGACGAGCAGAACCACCACTTTCTCAAAGCCCCCACTGTTTTTACTTGAGAACTTGGCATCGACGTTTGTTCGCGCCCATTCCAAACACGCGTTTACCAGTTCGACTCCAACACCCTTGCCCCTATGCGCAGGGCGTACCCACATCGCATACAGGCCATATATCTCCCAATTGTCACCCACTCCGGCTTCTTTGAGTGGGGCCAGGACGGAAGGGGACGTCATGAGGTCCGAGGGTCCTACTATACTGGCTATTCCTATCCACTCGCCCGTCTCCACCGCATCCTTGTCGACATGGCTGCGTGCATGCAAGGTTGAGGTATCCATCACGGAAGCGACAAACGTCCGCTGGGAAGACGAATCGAGTCGCTGTCGCCAGACGTCCTCTGAGAAAGCCACCTCGCGTGCGTAAGTGGAAATAAAAGCGTGCGGATCGATTTGGAGCGAAGCAAGTCGGAGGGCTTTGTATGCGGCGAACTGGGATGGGGAGACGGGCGGTTCGATGGGGAATACGGTGTATGTCTGCATCGTCATTGCGGTTGAGTCGAGTGATGCTCAGGACGTCCTAGTATTAGTAGTTCGTCGCGATGAGCGCCGTCGATGCACCCAAAGATAGTATAGACCGAGTCACTGCCATGGTATGACTCAGTGGACCTAGCCAAGAAACCACCGCCCATCTGCAAAGACGTTATTCGCTCATCTCGCCGCATAGCATTACATCATCAGCTCATGTATCCTAGAAGTGTCAACTCAAGCCTACCGCTCACTGCTCGGACGGTCGTCGATACGCCGGACATTGGCATGGGCTGGGGCAACACCATGCTCAAAATCATCGAGGGCGACCGCAACCCGTTCGACGTCCTCTTTCAGCGTCTCGGGTAGCAAGACGGATAAATCCAGGGCCTTCGGTGCACAAAGTGCATCTGCGGGATCGTTGTTAGTCCAGGAAGACGTCCAAAGTCTGTCGAGCCCCACCTCCTTTGAGATAGGGAACTTGTACAGTTCAAGTTACGCCCAATTGTCTCTGATGAAATTACCAGCAGATTCGCACATGTCGGATAGAGGAGCATTTTCGAGGGGGCTTGATCAACGGATTTGGGCGCGAGGATGGCAACTGGCGTGACGGGTCCGAGGCAACAACTTTGGTCGGCTCAACCTTCTACAGTATTCGCGAGTCGCGAAGTCTCACATCACGGAAGATGCCTTCAAGAGAGGACGTTCAAGCTACTCCCGCGGCGCCGCGGGTACCCAATTCCTCGACTCAAAGCAGAACAAGCCCCTAAATGCGCCATCAATTCGGGCCCATGAAGCTCTTAAGGCCCTTTCTCTCTTTCTACTTCTCCGCAATCTGCCCCGAAGCTTACACTACCCTAATCGCAAAGAACCAAAAGCCTTTGAAAGTCTTGAGCGCCGTAGTACCCTAAGAAATACCCGTACACTCTACTATTCCCAAATTTCTCGTCGACGAGACCGACGAGCGAGATGTTCGTCCCCAGCATAAAAGGCGTAGATGCACACCATAAATGGCCTTGTTCCCACTTCGAGATTACGAGAATATCACGCCCAGAAGGTTGGAATTTCCCCATTTCATGGGTATTGGTGCGAACCATTGGACGTCGTAGTCCCTTCATTGGCGGACATTGAATGACGAATGGTAGAGATGTACGTAAGATGTAGACGCAAGTGCAAACACCATTAGTCATCCACGAACTCGTTATTGGATTGATTGCCATTATTGGGCCAGCGACATGAGTCTCGCAACCTTTCTCCTGGGAGCCAAGCCTTCTGGCAAGAAGAAGGTCGTAGATACTGAGCTTGACGCCCTTTTTCATTCCAAGGTGTGTTGTGCCCAACATTCCCGCTCAAAATTATGTTCCTGATCATCTCACCTCAGACCTCGGAGGACCGTCCAGAATCCAGTCCGAACGGCCACCGTACTGCAGAGAAGAAGGATAAACGTAAACCAGACGTGCATGCTGATGAACCGGATAGCAAACGTTCCAAACCTTCACCCGCGGGTGTAGCCTCGTCATCTCTTTCTCCAACCGGCAAGCAGAAGAAAAGTGGGAAGAATCGTCTCAGGAGTGCCCCGGAACCTATATCAGAACCTGGGGCTTCTGATGCAAGGAAGCCAGAAAGCTCAAAGATCCTTTCCTCCAATGAGTCTGGCTCGGAGGGCTCGGACGAAGATGGAGACCACCCATCTACCTTGATCCATGAATCCCTTCAAAAGGACAAACCGAGCAAGCCGGCGAGCAGAAAGGCAAAGCGTGCACCATCAGACGAAACAAAAGAAAGACGAGACGCGCGCACGGTATTCATCGGCAATCTAGCATCGGACGTGGCGGTAAAACGTGTAAGTGAGAGGAGATTTTGCTGACATTTTCGTTGACGACCCTCTCCCGGCAGCCCCTGCAAAAACAACTACATCGACATATACTCGCTCTCCTCCCAACGGCGAAGATCGAGTCCACCCGCTTTCGTTCAATCGCATTCCAAACACCTACGTCGAAACTCCCAGAAGCGAGCGACGAAGTGAAAAAGAACAACCAACCTCGGCAACATGAACGAGATCGCGCTTCCTCGTGGCGTGATACACAAACCGCAGACGAGTCCAAGACGAACGAGAAAAAGTTCCTCACTCCCAGTCAAAAGAAGAAAATCGCATTCATCAACAGAGATATCCACTCCGATGCCGATTCCGTGCACGCATACATTGTCTTTGCTCACCCACCACCTCCTCACTCAAGACCAGCCAACTTGCCTCCACTACCTCCTGTTATGGATCCTTTCGAAGCCGCACGTCTGGCCATCGAAAAGTGTAACGGCACTATGTTTCTGGATCGCATGCTTCGCGTCGATGCTGTCGTAAAAAGGTCAACGACTGAAAGTTTACCAGATAGTACACTGCTAAGCTCGGTCATTGGAGACCCCAAGCTCACCATTTTCGTCGGAAACCTCGATTTTGCGAGCAAGGAAGAGGATCTACGAGTGTATTTTGAAGGAATCGTGAGCGCGGAACGAGGGCCTCCTGATGCTGAAGGATTGCAAGACGGCGACAAGCCAAAGTGCTGGGTCGTTCGTGTACGCATGATTCGCGACAAGGACACCCAACTCGGAAAGGGCTTTGCCTACGTGCAATTCTCGGTTCGTATGCCTTTCGTTAAGATTGGAATGCGAACAATACATTGACGGAACTCACTCAGGACCGGATTTGCGTTGATGAAATTCTCGCACTCGAACCGGGAAAGCTCAAATTTGCAAAACGAAAACTACGCGTCCAACGATGTAGATCGATACCAGGCCCCACTTCTATCAAAAATGTTGCTCCTTCCAAATCAGTAAAGAAGACATCTAACAGTGCTCCTGTACCACCTATTCCAAAGGGCGACCCGTCTCTTGGTGCGAAACTAGTCAAGCTAACCAAGGAAGAGCGTAAGCGTGTCAAGGCAGCGGATGCAGACCGTGTAGCTCGGAGAGTGGCCAAGAAAAAGGCCAGGATGGCGTTAGCCAAACAAGGCGTGCCCCTGCAGAATAAACAGCGAGAAAGAGTACGCAAGACCGGTGATGCCAAAAAGCTCGGTAGCGGACCTCCAAAGAAGACAAGCAAGGGGAGGGTGAGGAGCGAGAAAAGCATCGCGAAGAGGAATACGAAGAAGTAGTTTCGCGACCTTTTTCATTTTTTGGGGGGTTACTGTAGAGTGAATGAACCAGGCGAATGGCGAGCAGTACGTAACCAATGAGCATATGCGAGACAGAGCGTGTACATGCCCGAACCCTCAAGACTTTGCCGATTTCAGAACCAAAAGCTGGTGTTAACCCGAGTTCGCCAGCAAGACATCTGTGGTATTCCGAATCTCCGGGGTACGGCACGTCGAGTCGCACGAATTCACAGAAAATACCCAGCCCTGCACACAGTGCACGAGATCGACATTAGCACCAAGCACCTCTCCTCCCAAGTCTCGATGGACATATTCTTGTGTGTCGTTCCGGCACGATGCTCTCCCTCTTCGTATCACAGACGCCATTCCATTCTCACCGCATTCAGTCCCGAGAGATATAGTAACACATGCCCTAGGCCATGGGCCATTCCTCAAAAACTCCTTGCCCAAACCTGAAAAAGCTGATACTACCCCCATCGACGACAGCTATCACGATCGTCTTCTTGCCCGTTTTGAGAGCAGGGAAAGGATTCGGTTTCGGTGGCGCGAATGTCGGTTTAGTCCTCTGAGGTGGGGGGACTGTACGGAAGGATACAAGAAAAGAGAGCAGGCGTTGGAAAAGCGTCCACAGAACGGAGGACCAGCTCGGTGTCGGTTGAGATGGGGTCATGTTGGCTGGCCCTGCCTGAGATACCGTCTTCGGAGTGGTTGGACGAACGTCGGTCGGTTGAGAACCGCCTGGCTGTTTGGTGGAAGCTGGGATACCACGTCTGCGAGGTGGTGGGAGGGGCATTTCTGGCAATATGCCGAAGAGTGCAGTCAGTTCCTGCAAAGAAGGTATGGACGTTGTTCGTGCACTGCAAACGGACCGGTCAGCACAATAATTACAGACAGCGTGCATCGCACGATGTCAAAGATAACTCACTCGACGATCACGAGATGAAAATCGGGCGCAGGAGGAGCCGTCTTGCGGAATGGTGTAGAAGGTTTGTATACATGAAAAAATATTTTGTATGGTGAGGGCGGCGATAACTTCGAGGGGAGTTCGGATTTTACTACTGGATGATACAAGGGAATGGTGTGACCACAAGGTATGAATCGTAGTGCCGCGAATATATCCTCTAATTGAGGAACGCAGGGTTAAATAGATATGGGATTGCAGATGAAGGACGTACGAGTCGTTTTCTGTTCGTGAAATTGAAGTCGCCTCCACAAGTCGACTCTGTGGAAGAGTCGGGAAACACTGATGATATTCGATACAAGGCGCGAGAAGAGTCCCGCAAGCTTTAGTGTTACGGTCTGTGGTTGGGTAACTGCAAGTGAAACTGGGGGCGCAACTGGGTACTCGGGCGTCGGGGGTTCAGCGCGCATCAAAATAAATCCAAGACGCTTCAAATACGCGTACACCTAAACATAATGACATGTAGCAAATGAGTAGGTATTGGCAAAGAAGATTGCAGAATGCGTCACCTGATAACGTTCCAGAGTCATTTCTTCACGACCAATCATTTCAGCGAAAGCTTGTTGAACTGACATTGGTGCTCCAGGACTTTTCGTTTCATAATTTGAGGGGTCTACGAATGATGCACCACTAGAGACTGATTTATAACAAAACAGAGCGCCGCGTTCGATGAGATACAGGGCTTCTTCCGGAAGAAGTTCAAGCCGTTTGGGGAGTTTGGATGGTAGACCATTCAACTCGTTATCTGTATTTTCGTATTGCGCCGTCCGAGAGATAGAGTAACCCATCGTCGAGAAGTGGATTCCACGGGCTGTTGTCACATGCACACGATCAATTGAAGGATACCAGATACCATAACTTATAGTTTTGCTGAAATAACGTGTCAGTACGAACTGCTTGTGCTTGACGACCTGAGCAGTAGAAAGTTCGACCAACCTCGAAATAGTTCTATTGGCGCGAAGAGCCTCAAACATTGCGTCTCGTGAGCGGTCAAGAACATGGAGCTGCAATCCTGATCCCCCGCCCGGGGCAGGCTCGAAATCCTTTTCACCGCGTTTTGGGATAATAGGCCGTGCGGCAGCTCCAAGTTTTCTGTCTGAACGTCCATCATTTATGCGTGACTCGTGCATGAGCAGAAACTCACGGAAGCTTCGTCCAATCGAGTCCGCCATCTTCATCTCCGGAGGAATGATCATCTCCTTGTATTTCTTCCGCTCGTGGACGTGGAATCTCGAGTGTATCATCCATGATAATTTCTTGTCAAGACTGCATCGAATTCGCCTTCTCAGCTGCAACGTCGTCAACTAGCCAAACGCAGAGGCGTTAGTAGAGAAATTCCATAATTGGATATGTCTCCATCGGCCAACCGGACTCTCAACTTGTCATCCGATTTCTTTCATCCGCTTGTGTCAGTCCTCCGTTCCGCCCACTGAGTTCCCAGCACTGAGTCGGGTGAAATGGAATCCGAACGCAAGCCGGCATTCACTCAGTCCCTCATCGTGCGCTGCCCACTCCCTTTTTTCTAAACATCCGCATGAACATTCCCAACACTCCTTACCCCGCTTAGGCAGGAGGTGCAGCAGGCACAACTGTCGACTTGCTTTTCTTCCCGATAGATACCGTCAAGACGCGGTTGCAGTCCGCTCAAGGATTCGTCAAGGCTGGTGGCTTCAACGGGATCTACAAAGGCATTGGGAGTGTTGTTGTGGGCAGCGCACCGGGAGGTGAGTACTGCCGTGCTTGTCGATCAACTATTTATGACTGGAGAGCAGCGGCAATATTCTTCTCGATATATGAGATGTCGAAACAATATTTGCCCTTGCACGGGCAGCTAGTCCCACTCAACCACATGATCTCCGCATCTATTGGTGAAATTGTATTCGTCCTGTCTCATTACCATATCTTAGGTCTCTGAGGTCACATGCTTTAGGCAGCCTGCTTAGTTCGTGTTCCGACCGAAGTGATAAAAACACGTACACAGACATCATCCTATGGTTCTACTACTACGTCCCTCGCCGCTGCGAAGAAGGTTCTGAAGCATGACGGTGTAAAGGGTTTCTACCGTGGCTTTGGAATAACAATCATGCGTGAAGTAGGCAATACCGGTCACAGATTTTTCTGTGTCATTCCTCATCCTCTCGACAGATCCCATTTACTTCACTTCAATTTCCCTTGTATGAGTTTTTGAAGTACCGACTCTCCCTGGCCATGGGCGCACGCCCGCTCCATGCATCGGAGGCCGCAGTATGCGGGAGTATCGCGGGTGGTGCTGCAGCTGCACTGACGACTCCTCTTGATGTTCTCAAGACGCGAGTGATGCTAGACATACGGGTATGTGCGCCCTCCGTTCTATATTCTGACGTGTTGGTAACGGAATACCAAGGATCCCACCGCGAAAATGCCCTCACTCCTGAGCCGTCTGAGGCAAATTTATACTGCAGAGGGACCGAAGGCGTTGTTTGCGGGTGTGGTACCACGAACACTTTGGATATCTGCTGGTGGTGCTGTATTCCTGGGTACTTACGAGTGGGTTATTGGTGGTCTGGTTGATAGATGACCCATGTGGTATGGCTATCGTCGTGCTGCATGCTAGTGTGGGGATGCCGGGAGCGACAAATGGGATCCGTTCGGAGAGCAACCCCAGATAATGGGATCGACTCTTTTCTACATCTACAAGACAAGATGTGGAACGTTATCGCTTGACGAGTCTACCACCGGCCGTTGAGAGCTGTGATTGGAGGACGGCTAGCAAGACAGGAGATTGAGGATTGATGACTCTGAGGTTGAATTGGGCTGGGGTCGTTCAAAACCTGCTCGAAACCTCAACGAAGTTGGCGGATGGCGGCCTACTACGGAATCCTGATGAAATCGGTTGATCAGGATCACCAGTCCGAAGAAAAACCGTTCACAGTGGCAACTGAAATTGAGCAAGAAACCCAAACTTACTACCCATGGTAGCAGGCATGTTGTCGAGGACGACTAGCGAACCACCATGATGAATTTGCATGAGGATCCACTGGGGTCGTGCTCGTCGCGTTGCATGAACATCACAGTTTTATGACATCATCATACTTTTCAGCAAAGGTGTCGGAAATCAGAACTGAGATTCTAGGCATGATCATCGAGCTCAGACGAGATGGCAGAAATGTTTGGAATTGTTATCAACGGTCTGAAAGTTCTCTGGATCCAACAAATCGTAGTACCCCAAGTTTGCCGTGCTCATCGTAGAGATCTCCGCATTGGAATGGACAGGTGTTAAAGTGCGACAGGCGATGCCAATGAAAACAACAACTTGCGGGTAACGGCACTTTGACGCGAGCGGTCGCAAATTGCAGAAAAGCGTGCGCGGCGGAAATTGGCTGCAAATTTTCCGCCTCGGAGCACAGCCACAGAGTGCTGTCACTTCGGACTGGGCGACGGTGCATAAAGCGGTGGGGCAGCGCTTCTCTCCCTGCCATATCCTTCCCGTCCTCGTCGCTCGGTTTACCCACTCGATTGAGAGCGCCTCGCTGCCTTCTGCACCCGGCTCCCGAGTATTTCAGACTTCATGTCAGGTCGGATCACTCGCAACGAGGCGAGGTCGCCCTCGCAGCTCACTCTCCACCGACAGGATTAGAATGTCCGCCCGGGGTTGGGAAAGCGCTTTCGCCCGATGATCCTCTCTCTTGCTCTCATATTGCTACCGATTCCGACTACACTTACACATGTATATACATGCATGAGTCACTTCTCTCTTCCCAGTGCACTTTGGAACCCAATCCAAAGGCAAGAATCAGCTGTACAGCCTTACCTGGTAATTCTTAGATGGTTGGTGTACAGAAGCCTCGTAAATTATCTTTGGCCAGTGCTTAGGGCAGTGGGCAGTGGAATGAAACGATCACATGAATGAGTTAGGGTAAGTACTGTACCCATTGGCTGAGGATGATTGTGTACTACGAGTCTATGGGATGAAAGTGGGTGGCAGCACGAAGCGCTGTCCGGCTCCGTAGACCTGGGGTAGGTGAGCTGCGAGGGCGTGTGGGAACCAGCGCCTCGCGAAGTGAAGCGGAAGCCTAACAGAACCCCAACGAGAGATAGCGAGGCGAATGAGGCCGATTGGGAGAAGCGGCCAATTAGGGAGTGGTAGGTGGGTAAAAATGTGCGAGCGAGCTGGTCTATCAGCTGCTGGCGAGCGGGAGGTATCTTGCTCTGTTTCTGCCCACGAAAAAGATCCGCTAACCAGATTCATCATTCCAAGGGGTTGTGGTGAGCCGAGAAGCTTCCAAGGGGTTGCCGGTCGGAGTGAGAATCTGGACCCAAAAATGGAGTGTACACTCAACTACATAATTGTGTAGATTCTGTACGCTCTAACCCTAACCTTGCGCGAGCACGTGACTATAATTGGTCTCGTTCAGGGCAGATTGGTCGTGCGCAGGGTTGGGGCGAGCCGAGAAGCTTCCAAGGGGTTGCCGGTCGGAGTCAGGATTTCGCCCAAAAATGGTAGTGTACACTTTACTACACTTTATATGTACAGACCCTAACCATATGACCGAACTTGCTTGGACCTGCCGTTTTGCCGAGTCGGAGTCGGAAATTGAAAGATAGGTCGACCAATCGACCCCTGCGCATGACGGTGCTCCCCGTTCAGTCGAGTCGGCCGGTTTGCCGAGTCGAAGTTTTTATTTGGTCGACCTATCGACCAATCTACCCCTTGGAATGACGATGCTACCCCTCACTCAGACCTGGGGATCCGATGGTCAATATCCCTGCTTATTTCAAGACATAGGGCTGGGGTCCGTCACTGTCTTTTGCAATGCGGACAGAAATTCGATGAATCGTGAATGTATTCCTGATACGGTAGTAGAGGGTCTATGGCGACCAGTTAACGATTCCATCTCGTAGGGAATTGCAAGATTATTCCCTTCGATCGTTCGTACGAGCATCCTAGTAGCTCTCGCATTGACTTGCCCTGATCCAGATATCCCAACGCAGATCATTGTCCTGGCCGCGGGATGCAAGTGTCTACCAAAGGATCGCCTACCGGAACAAGGTGATGCTCTGCACGATTCGCACGCAGAAGTCCTTGCACGCTGTTCCACTGGTTTCTCGAAGAGATGGACAATATGCTGTCCGAGGCGGGCAGTCTCAATGGCTTACCAGAGATTGTGACGGGATGTTTGCCCTCATGTTAATGGATGGGGGCAGGGACACGCCATAGTGGGGTAGATGAGGCAGCTCCAAAGACTCACGAATGCACCCCTTCCTACTGACAATAGACTATGACGGGACGACCTGTGATTTTGAACGAATTGGTGACAGTAGGAACATTGAGAACAGCGCGGCAAACATCTTTTTTTTTTCTACTTGGATTGCAAGTTTATTGGGTGACATGGAGGGGTGGGAAATTGCTACATTCACCGCCCGGCATGGCCATCCACACTGTCTCACAGTGACAGAGCACGTCCAACAACTGCTCACACAAGCGAAGCGATGACAGTCCGTCAACACGTAAAGCATAGACCTTGCTTCGCAAGCAAGTTATCTACGAAGCTTTCCTGGGTGACGAGCCGTATCGGGTACTGCCACGGATGTGGCGCGCTGCCTGTTTATTCCGGACGAAGTAAATTCCGAGGGGTTGTGGCGGTGCCATACGAGAAATACACGGCGTTGTGAATCACTCTGCCAAGCAGCTATTGCCCGTCTGTTCTGATTGCTGTCCATGTCCATGCGGTGCGTGTATCTAGATTCGTCGTCGTGTGTATCCAGATTTATTGCCTCTCGGTTCCCGAGGTCAGCCTGCGTAACACAGTGGGTTTTACTTATACCCGTTGCAACAGCCTGGAGCTGTGAGCAAAACTTGGCAAGAAACCCAACCCACCACCCCAAGGTAACAGGAACCAACTACTTTTAGGCAAGGTACGCTCTCCTTCCTTTCGCAGGCCTCGGAAAGAATCAGATGGCGGCCGGATTTCGGGATGAAATCACAGATATGATTACCAAGCATCAGAAGCCAAGTTGATATGTTTCAAGCAAAAAAAGAACCACTCAACCCCATGGAACATTGGTTTATTCGCAGGCGGTCTCGCATTCACTATTTCTTCCATGTCACGGTTTGGTTTAGCGAGGCATCTAGCCACGCTATAAATGATCATGATCTGCATACCATTCACCCACAGCACTTAATCCTCCTAGACTAGCAGGTTTCGTCGCTTTATGTGGACGGTGAACTCCCCCCTGCAAAATGCAAATTTCTTGTACCATCTTCATACCCTCTTCCTCTTTACCAAGGCAGATATCAGGACGGCGCTCATCCCACAGGTGTGTTACGAGTCATCCATCGTAACGCTTCTTAACTTTATCCAAAAGACTGTCTTTGCACTTGCAGCCGCCCCCGTGTGTCACCCCTCACACGTCATCCACGTGGTCGCATGGATTTGGCTTCACTTGTTAACATGCAATATCGCGAATCAAATCAAAGCACCTGACGAGGACATGATCAACAAACCCTTTCGCCCACTTCCCTCTGGGAGAATTACTGAGCGTCATGCCAGGACGCTTCGCTGGATCCTCGTCCCCGTGTGTCTGGCAGTCTCGGCGGCATATAGCAAAGAGCTGTTGTTCACCAGCTTAGAACTCCAATTTCTCACTGTGTTGTACAGCGAACTCCATGGTGATGAATGTTTTATCTTGAAGAATTCTCTCACTGCGGTCATGTACGGCTGCGCGGGTTTTGGCGGGGCTCTTTTGGCGGGTACGTCATATGGGTCCTATTCGTCGCCGGCGATTTTGTTCATGTGCGGGCTCCACCAGTGTGTGATCGGTCACACGTATCCAAGACAGCCCAGCTAGCCGTTCAACTGAGCACGGCTGTTTTCGCTTCTACCCTGCATGCGCAAGACTTTAAAGACGTCTCTGGGGATCGCCTAACGGGTAGATGCACACTCCCAATCATATTCCCCTTTTACTCTCGGTTATCCGTCGCGCTGGGAATTCCGCTATGGTCTATCTGCCTCAGTCGTGTATGGCATCTTGATCCGTTCAGCGCCACGGCGTTTGTTTCATACTCTGGGTATACCGGGGTTCGCTTCTTGCTCCACCAGTCGATCGACGATGACAAACGATCCTGCAAATTCTATAGTGTGAGTGTATCTCGCATATCGTGGGATCCCCGCGTTGACGCCTTGGCGGAAGTTTTGGCTAAGCATTCATCACATACTTCCTGGATACTTGTATATCTCCATGGGGGCCAGCAACCTCTGGTCGCTCACACAATCCTCATGGCTCCATCATTTCAATTTGTAGTATTTTTCCTCGCTACCCACTTCGCAAAAGGGCCGCATCTACGTTATCAGTTGTAATCCAACATTGGGGTACACGCGAGCTTGTATCGTCGCACAAACCCCTGCCGACTAGCCTCGTGTGTAAAACCAAGTCATGAGCGCAAATTGAATCCACGTATGTAATTTGATTCACACCTCGATTTATCAGTTCGTCGAAATGAAGTCGACCGATAAGAATTTGGCATATGCCTTTCGGTCCGGGAACCGAAGTCAACGTTTCAACTATGGACAACATTGTACGATGCCTATAGCCCATCCGCGATCACCACGGCCAACAATCTTCTCTGTGAAGAACTCTCCAAACATGTCATTCAGTTGTGAAATCAATCTGACGTCTTCTTCCCGGGTCCGATCAAGCGACTCCGGCATGTCGGAGATAGGATAAAGGGTTTGAAGAGCGATCTGGTCGGGAGGAAGTTCGGTAAACAGTGATTGGAAAATCAGTTCTAGACGTACCATGACCGCGTCAACGACGCCATCGACCCCGTCGCTACCCGATGCAGCACACTCCTCACCTACAACGCGAGCACCACCCCCTTCAAGAACACCTTTCCGGACTGCCTCCTTACCGATGCCGACGAGACCACGGATCGCACCTTCCCGGGTTCCGAGTGGTTTTGGCGTGCCTCTCGGTTCCGTACTTGACGTTTCTTGCGCGATAGCGAGTGATTCAAAACCGTGTACGATCACTGAACTGGATGCAGATGTGGGCGCCGAACCACCTCCACCTAAAAGCGCGACCAAGAGAGTCTTCATGATGCGTGGTGAAAGTGAGGGATATGTTGTCGAGTGTTGGGTCAGTAATCGGCCAAGCGTTTGAGCAGCCGCTGTGCGAAGGTGGGTCGCGTGGGTTCGCGGCAGGTTAGAGTGTAGGAGCGTAGACAAGATGGCAGGCAGAATTTGGTGTAGCTGAGGAGGACCCATCAGTATACGGCAATCGTGGCAGGGAATAGTCGATGTATACGCACATATGGTTCGATGAACAAGGTCGTGTTCTCTAGGATCGCACCCACGACGTCGAGCAACACCTCAAGTGTCTTTCCGTCTGGTTCGCCCTCTGTTCCTTCCCTGAGCGCGTTGACAACACCTTCTCCAACCCATCGTACCAAGTATGGCAAGAGTGCTTGGAGACCTGCGTCTGCACGAAGACTCGCAAGAGCAGCCGTACGTTTGGCTATATCTGACGCAGATGATGAAGGAGGAAGAAGCGAAGAAGTGAGTCGGGTGTAATACAATTGAAGTTCTTTGGAAAGAACTTGTTTGACAAGCTGATTTTGTTGATTTTGTTGAGTCGTTTGAGGTAATTGTCTTCCTTGTGTAGATACGGCGGCACCAGGCTGTGTTGATTTGGCATCTGCGCCTGCAGGGATAGGTTCCTCTCTTGGAACAGCCGGCGGATTCTCTGGTACAAGAGGTTGTACTCCCTCCACAGCAAGCCAGTGTGCGGTCCAGTTGACGCCTCTCGGAATGGTGATCTTTTCCTCCCTCAAAACTCTATCGAAATCAATCTCTTCATCCTCCACGAAATACACGGCACCGGCTGAGGCAAGATGTGGGAACGGAAGCGCCCGTCGAAATGTGGAAGGAGCATGCGGAGTGTGGCCATATAGCGGCTCGATGTTCAAGGTTCGCAAAGCAAGATCGATATCGGCAGTGGTGAGTACCGTTCTGCGTGCGTGTCGCATATAACGAGCAGCTTCCTGTGATAAAGTCGCCAGTGGTCACCAAAAAGTGGGTGTTGGAACGCACCTCGACGACTTGGTGTATCCTGTACTCGACATCGCTTGCGAGTGCGGATGCAACCACGTCCGAAAGACTCGCGATGCCTAGAGACTCGGCCACATCCTATAGACCATCTCAATCGCAGTCTCGCTGATAGATGGATCGCGCACTTTGACTGAATCTGCTTTGTAGACGCCTGCGTGGTGTGTCTGCGTCAACTTGGGTTTCGGTCCTGGTTTGTTCATGGTGGCAATTGAGCGGGGCAGTTTGGGCTCCGTCTACATCATAGCATTGCCCTCCGGGCACCCCTGGCCCCGAGGTTGGTGTCCATGCATCGTAACGCATACGAACCAATGTACATTCAATCGCTACGAGCTATATTGTACATTTCGCGACTGACAACAACATGAGGATATGTGAATAACGATGTCAAGTAGGGCGGCCAGTAAAGAATCGTAAGCCATCAAGCCGGAACCCTACTCTCTGGTTAGGGTTAGGTTCCTCATAAGTCAAGCTAAGACTTCCCACGGGCGTACACTTTTATTTTCCCACGAATTCATGGATTGTAAACCTGTCCCCGGTTCGGGTCCAGGAATTCGGGTCCAGGATTACTTGCACTGCAGTACTACATCCCAACTATATCCCTACCATTCGTCGTGCGTTTCCCCATAGCGTTCGATCTCGCCAAGCATCTACGATACGGCAATTGCGCGGCGTGCCCGGTGTTACGGAACACAGCGAAATTGAACTCCTCGGCATTATACGACAGGTGTGATGTTACATTATACTATCTACACTCTGTCCGTCTCCGCTACTTCATATAGGTAAGTGGTACCACATGAAACTGTACTAATAATACCGACACATGTCCATCACTGGAGGGACCTGGTATGACGACTCTAACGTCATATTGTATGGTTGGTGCCCATGCCCATGGAATGAAGGTGGGATCTGTAGCCCTCCGGGGATGGTGTTCTCGTAATCTCGAAATGGAGGAACAGGCTTCGAATTCGTTGATAGTAAGTGGTCCACGGCATACCCCTGTGTTAACCATGCAACCCCAGTGGCCGCAACATCTTCTGAAGATTAAAATTTTCCCATTGTAAACTTTGAAATGTTTACGGAAAAGGAACACCAACGGGCAGTCATCCCACACGGGATCCTCGTTTCTGGTTCGTGGGGCCGAGTGGTGGGCATTTCTGACAATTGGAATACGAGCCTTTCGTTCTCGTCTGCGAGATTTCGCAGCTTTTTTGCGGCTGTTATCTGATCCTCAGCCGAGAAGCTCGACATAGAAGTGTTATTGACTGACCTGTGATGAGGAGCTGATGCCGTGTGGCATCTCTACCTAATGGAGTGTCGAATGGATCCACAAGGAGTAGTGCGTCGCGCAGCTCAGAGAAACCGTCCGTCTCTTTGGACCGGTACGCTCGCTGCGATTGCGACTTGTTTTTTCTGGTGGGCAAAGACTCTGATGTGTATACTTGAGATGACGACGGATGCATAGTTGAGTAGGTGGGGTGAGTCACTGAGCTTTGTGTCGTCACGCTGTCCGTATTATACGCTTCGAGGGGATAGTCCACTGCCATGTTCATACTATTCGCATTGCCATGCTAACGGCCCGAATCCACCGGGATAATCCCTTCAGGTTCCTGGTTCATGATGGCGCCTCTCGTGAACAAGCTTCTCGGTTTTCTCAGTCGGGCCATGAAGATTACGACCAAATGTGAGAGTGCTGCAGTGTCTATTTTACCACGACCACTTCTAGACATAGGTAGAACTCTCCGGCTAACGAGGCTCCGCCATTCGCCGGGTTAATGAGTCCCATGATGTGGACCATGGTGATTACGAGGACGACGGAGGAAGACGGAGGACGACCCTGCACTGGTATCTTATCTTCAGCAGGTACCAGATTTAGCATTCTTCCATTTCCATCAGGTCCCCCACAATGTTGCAACGATTATAGAAAGATCCACCGGCTTTTCACGATGAGCGAGATCGACCGTGATGTGTTCTCCAATCATTGCGGGCAAATCCCTGAGTCTGCAACAAGACTGGAGCTCGGGGCAACCTCGGACAACCTCCGCGGCCTTGCCAGTCAGATGTTTCGTTCATTTTCGGTTGAGTCGATCACCGTACCGGTGACGGCATCCGCCGGCACGTTCGATCAAAATGCGGTGTTGCGTTTCTGGTGTGCAAGGTTACACGGTACGTCGACCGCTCTTTATCCCTTGAACTCCCAACTGGTACTTACGGTAGCTTTGCAGCACAGATGTGATGTAGGTACCGGTATGTTTGACAACATTGGTTGCGTCGTTGCGTGCGAATCACGGACCGAGATCTGTCACCAGGACAACAAACCACAGATGTCCACTACGCTTCTTTCTGGACCGGTTCCTAACATAACCGTTTAACGACCGGACAGCATGGGATGAACGTTCTCTGAACGTGTAATCGTCAATCGCACAGAAATAGCGTCATGGCAGGATATAAGAGCGAGGCAAGTAGCCCACAGTTTCAACACAAACTGCTATACTCGACATGGAGCTGGTAAGGAAAATATTGAAGGGGTTTTTGTCACTCGACTAACACTCCTTACAGATTCACACTGCACGTAAAAACATTTGCTCGCTTCTCGAGCAATGTCATGTTGCATATGAAGTCACCCCGTTTGACGAAGAATTGTACCAGGAATGTATCGACGACGCAATCCGACGTGGCTACCCGGTCGACGGCGATGCATCTATACGGACGTACTTGCGAGAGGGAGTCGTCTATGCAGCAACTGCCGGGGTGCATCTCCCTCACCGTCCGACCCAAATATGGATCGCACTCTACACCTCGTGCGCCATCATCGTGGACGACGCGGCGAACCGTTTCCCAAAAGAGATGCCCAGCATCTATCTGTTCAATGACCGATTCATTAGGAGGGAACCACAGGGGAATGGCGTTCTAGATGCGTTTGCAGATATCATCCGTCGGGCCTCGGACCTGTATCGACCGGTCGCCTCTCATCTGATCACCACATCGACATTGAACTTTGTCACTGCCAATTTACTGGAGGACGAAACGAGCTCTATGGAGGTACCACCGTCGAAATCACCTTTGAGAACATGTCACTGACGATGGCGAGTAGATCTCGAGCGCTGCACAACAGTATCCCACTTATCAACGAATCATGTCTGGTGTCGCAGAAGCTTACGGATTCATGGTGTTCCCGCAAGAGATACCCCTGAATGACTACATTCAGGCAGTCCCAGAGATGACGCTGTTCATCCATAACGTCAAGTGTGTATCCTGTCCTGTTTCAGGTCGACGCTTTATTTAACCTGTTTTAGCGATGTACTATCCTTTTACAAGGAAGAGCGAGTAGGCGAGACGACCAACCAGATCTCCGTGCTAGCTGCTCGCACGAAGAAATCCAAGTTGGAAACATTCGGTGATTTGACGGATACGACGATCGGCCTCTACAAGCGGATCGTAAAAATACTGGAGCGATCTCCAGAAGCTTGTGAAGCGTTCAAACATTACACGGCCGGTTATGTTCGTTTCCATACCTCCACAGCGAGATATCAATTAGGGGACTTGGACTTGTAGGCGCTGTATTAGACGGCCTTGAACTTGAGATTTTTAATTGTGCACGTCGATATAATAATACATGACTGCTTTTCACCTGCATGTGAATGGACGGGGTGAAGGTGGCATTATAATTGTGAGGATTGCATACGTATCTAAGGCTTGAAAAATGCCCACCTCTGTGCTTGTCGGAGTTCATCGGCAATTGGGTGGCTAGCGGCGAAGAACCCGGGAGACGAGATGCGCAACGCCCCGTATTTTCCGACTACGTCCGCCTTCCGTAGCTGGTATGTAGTGGGAAGTCACGTACCGAGGGGATGGCGGAGAGATTGAGCGTCCCACACACGAACAAGCCTTGCCACTCTCATGCTCGTTCTCTCCTGTCGCGATATACACGGCAAGTATGTACGAGACCGGGTGTTGGCCTAAGCCGAACGGAATCGGGAATTGACATAACATCGAGTCAAAACTGTGGCGAGCTACATAAACTGCGGCGAGGACTGTATCAACCGCGGCGAGGAACTACATAAACTGTGGCGAGAGTCACACAAAACGCGGCGAGAATCACACAAAACGCGGTGGGAATAAATGTGCAAATTTAACGCCATACGTGGGTGGATATAAGAGCGGGACAGGTGGCCCATAGTTTCAACACGAATTGCGATACTCGACATGGAGCTGGTAAGGAAAATGTTGTGTAGGGGTTCGTCAACTAACACTCCTTACAGATTCAGGTTGCACGTAAAAACATTTGCTCATTTCTCGAGCAATGTAATGTTGCATACAAGGTCAACCCGTTTGACGAAGAACTGTACCAGGAATGTATCGATGATGCGGTGCGACGGGGCTACCCAGTGGACGGGCCTGTGCGGGCGTACTTGCGAGTGGGGCTTGAGTATGGAGCAAACCCTGGCGGGCATCTTCCCCACCGTCCGACCCAGATCTGGATCGCACTCTACACGGGGTACGCCATCTACGTGGACGATTCGCCCAACCATATGCTAGAAGAGATGTCCGACATTTATCTGTTCAATGACCGCTTCATTAGGAGGGATCCACAGGGGAGTGGCGCTCTGGATGCATTTGCAGATCTCATCCATCGGGCCTCGGACGTGTATCGGTCTATTGAATCCCATTTGATCATCACGTCGACGATGAGGTTTGTCGCTGCCACTCTACTGGAGCACGAAACGAGATCAATGAAGGTATCACTGCCGAAATCACCTTCGAGAACATGTTACTAACGACCATGAGTAGATCTCGGGCGCTGCAGAACAGTATCCCACCTACCAGCGAACCATGTCTGGTATCGCGGAAGCTTATTCATTCTTTGCGTTCCCGCGAGAGATCCCCCTGAATGACTACATTCAGGCAATCCCAGAGATGACCCTGTTCGTCCATAACGTCAAGTGTGTACTTTTGTCTTGTCTCAGGTCAACACTTCATCCATAACTTAATTTAGCGATCTACTGTCCTTTTACAAGGAAGAGCGAGTAGGTGAAACGGCCAACCAGATCTCCACGCTAGCTGCTCGCACCAAGAAGTCAAAGTTGGAAGCATTTACTGATCTGACAGAGACGACGATCGGCCTGTACAAGAGGATTTTAGAAATACTAGAGGAATCTCCAGAAGCTTGTGAAGTGTTTCAGCGTTTCACGGCGGGTTATGTTTACTACCATACCTCCAGCGCGAGATACCAATTGAAGGACTTGGAGTTGTACTAGGTACTGTATTAGACACCCTGGTACTCAAGGATCGAAAGATACGATCAAACGTGCTCTCTGTTGTACACTGTCAATACAGTAATTACCAATGCTTGCAGTGCCAGATGGGCCTGTGAGTGCCCGCATGATGATCTTGAGCATGATCGTATCTTTCGAAAAAATCCCCATCCCTGGTGGTTATCGGAAAAAGTACCGGCCTAGGCCGGGTCGACGTAATATCACCCCTGCTCCGCTTCGATCCTCCGAAGCCTACGGATGTTTCCCTCGACCAAGCCTAAGATGCAGACATCTAACCTTGCACAGATGCCTCATCGGGAGTTGCCGATCTTGAACTTATTAGCTGAGTGACCGCGCCGGAACCCGATTCATTTGTTTCCCGAAACTCCCATCATCTCAACCGTCTGGCGGGACTCATGGCCAAGAGCACTAGTGAGGGCGGATCAAATTCCTCGAGGTCGAAACGACCGCCATCCTATTCAACGTTCGAATATGCCAATCTGAGGCGGCTACAATGGTCCTAAGGCTGAGTGGTCACTGGTAGGGTACCGCCGGTAGTGACTGGTTGTTACCAGTTGTTACCAGTTTCTCAACTAGGTCCACTCGTATGATACCATGGCAGTGACTCGGTCTGTACTCTCATCATCATCATGAGGGCGCCCATCGCGACGAACTATAATACTAGGACGTGCTGAACCGTCACTGGATTCAACCGCAACGACGATGCAGACGTACACCGTATTCCCCATCGAACAACCCGTCTCCCCATCCCAGCTCGCCGCATACAAAACCCTCCGACTTGCTTCGCTCCAAATCGATCCGCATGCCTTCATTTCCACCTACGCACGCGAGGTGACCCTCTCAGAGGACGTCTGGCGACAGCGACTCGATTCGTCTTCCCAGCGGACGTTTGTCGCTTCCGTGATGAATACCTCAACCTTGCATGCACGCAGCCGTGTTGACAAGGATGCGGTGGAGAAGGGCGAGTGGATGGGGACAGCGAGTATAGTAGGACCCTCGGGCCTCATGATGACTCCTTCCGTCCTCGCCCCACTCAAAGAAACCGGAGTGGGTGACAATTGGGAGATATACGTCCTATATGCAATGTGGGCACACCCTGCGCATAGGGGCAAGGGCGTTGGAGCCGAATTGGTAAACGCGTGTTTGGAATGGGCGCGAACAAATGTCGATGCCAAGTTCTCAAGTGAAAACAGTAGGGACTTTGAGAAAGTGGTGGTTCTACTCGTCTACGATGACAACGTCGCTGGTCGTGCGTTGTATTCCAGAGCAGGATTCACTGATTTAGAAGGGGTCTCCGGAAGGGAGGGACAGAGGTGGATGTTGGTCAAAGTATAGAACAAACTACGCATCATGATCACCTCGAGAGGACACTGACGTAGAAAGACATAACCAAAGGGTTTGCATATATAGAGTTTTTGATACATAAGATAATACAGATCATACAGATGGTTTCTCCACAGTCGTGTGGTGTATGACGTACTATATAGAATTAATTCAGTGGCTCACGAGGGTGCTTTCGGCGTGCAGCCAGATACTCGTCATGGTCCTCGAGAACATATTCCAGTGGCCTGGACAATGGTTCTATGCCTTCACCTCTCGCTGCCAATTCGTCTAGCCTCTTTCTCGTCGCAGCCTTGGTCCTATTGACGCTATAGAGTTTGACCCGATGGCAGGAGGACGTGACGTGGAGATCCCAACTGTTACAGGCTTGTCAGACCACACCGAGATAGCAACGTTGAACGCGCTGCAAACATACTTCCATGCAGAGCGAACAAAGGTAGGCTCCGTATTGTTTGAAGAATCCCATGTGCGGACACAGAACTCAAGCCAACCTTCAGCGTCGACGGGCACTTTGATCTTCCAGAGTCGCCAGGCATGGTAGTGCTAAGAGTGCGAGTACACTGAGAATCGACAAAGGGATCAAGACGCTCACACTCTACCTTGTCTGTCATGTCATCTTGGTCAACGGCGTACCAAACGTGACCACTAGAGATAACGATATTAGCACGACGGCAAAGAAATTCTTGTGAAAAAAAAGAAAACACGCACCCGTCGGGAGAAACCTCTACCCTTTCGACCCAGTTACCGCCACCACTGTAGGCCCAGCCCTTCAATTCGATGAATCCGTCGTGGGTTATGATGGATTTATCCAACGGGGAGATGATGGCGCTCCTACGTAAACAAGGTCAACATCAGCATCGCTCTCCGCACCTCCACGGAACCGATACAGACGAAACGGGCATCTGCTGGATCGAGAACCCATTAGAGTACTTTGTATTCTGCTTGCCTATCTGGATAGCTGCGGCGTCAGGTGGTCGACCTCTTGGGAAAAGTCAAGATGGACGAACTTGCGATGTATAATAGAGATACTCCTGCGCCTGAACAGGCCCCAAACTCGGCTCGGCAAGCGCGTTGACTTGGTAGACCCATTTGCAACTA
The DNA here is from genome assembly GCA_038090655.1 of Gastroboletus turbinatus. Taxonomy (NCBI): domain Eukaryota; kingdom Fungi; phylum Basidiomycota; class Agaricomycetes; order Boletales; family Boletaceae; genus Gastroboletus; species Gastroboletus turbinatus. The sequence continues at coordinate 21,740 of JBBPND010000039.1, forward strand.
CGAGCGCCAATGTATCCGGCAACCACCAAACGCAACGGCGCACCGTGGGTCTTTGGGAGAGCCTTTCCGTTCATCTCCCATGCCAAAAGCACTTCTTCATTCGCCCGGACTTTCCGGTATGGAACTGACACAGCATAGTTGAACACGTCGCCTTTCCTGCAAGTCGTCAGAACATCCGCTTGGCGAACGAAACCCCACAACCAGAAGCTGACTTGAAGTACGTATCCGCCCCGACGAACTCGAGGTGTTGGCATTCGGGCAGGACACCGCCGCAAGCTTTCTTCAAGACTTTCTTCAGAGGTACACCTCGATACACTGCAGTGCCACTGTCACCGTTTCCCCAATGATCAACGTTATCGACTCCTGGTATTGTGCACGTCGGGGACGTACATGGCGCCTTCACCCCAAGGGGCGTTGATAAGTTCATCTCCGTCGCCAGGATACTCCCGGATCTGCTCGATTCGCCGTGTACCGCTGCACTGCAGAGTAACGGTAACCTCCACTTGGCTTTTTAAAAAAGGTATCGCCACTGTCAGCCATCCGACCGAGAGATCAATCAGTACGTCAAAGGGGGGCACGTACGGGAATTTCTCCGGATCTTTGAGATCTTTCAAGGAGAGCGATACTGGATTCTTGACCAACCCACCAATTTCAAGCCTGAACGCGTCCTCGTCGATGTCGGGTACTCCGCCATGGTTCCGCACGCTGACAGAGACCAGAGTGAGATAATAAGTCTGCACGACCGCTCAGCATCGAAAGGACGCACAAGTGGTACTTGTTATCCGTGATCTTGCCTTGGAGCAACTGATCGCGGCGCGTTTCACCATTATAAGGAAAGTCCTACCCACGACGACGCCGTGAAACGGGAGGTGAAAAGAAAGAACGGACAGATTCACCAACAGATGAATGAGATCCGGTTTTTCCTTTTGCACCGTTTCCCAACTGAAATCCACGATAGATTTGAGGCCCAAAGCCTCGTGATACTCCTTCCAACGATGTCCGATCAAGACAGGATTCGTGTTCGGGAGAGGAACGAATTGGAACTCTGCCTCACGATTGCGTATCGTGGTTTTGGATCAACAGGGTTAGAGACGATGGGGACGATCGGTACTGACCAGGGATCGGAGTGAACTGGTGCATCTTGAGAACGTCCCTCGCAATCGTTTTCTTATCGGGATATTTCTCCCATTCCACGTACCTAGGACGGCGTGTCAAGATAGACGACCGAATAAGCGCCAGTCTGATACATGGCCACGTACCCAGACCAGCCTTGCTTTTCGTCTGCGAAGAGCTGACTCAGGGGAGTTCCGTTGTACGACGATTCGTTCGTCATGCGTGAATGGTCACTGTCGATGGGGGCAGAAAACGTAAAGGAGACGTTGGACTCGATGGGAGGACAGACGGCGCACGTAGAATACGGGTCGGTGCTTTATCAGTAACTCACCCCGCCCAAGCAGGCAATCCGATGACCTGGTGACCAGGTCGTCTATATCGGTGGCTTGCCTCCTTTGACAATCTGTTCCCCAGACCAAGGACCTTGCGATAGCGCTATATCGGTGGGCATCTTTGCGCCCCCGTCGATAGGTCCTGCCAGGGCAGCGAGGCGGGAAAACGCGCACGTCGTCGCCGGATGAATTCTGCTTTCCACCGTGAAAGAAAATGAGGGATATTCTCAATACCCCCTGTCTCGTTCGACTCTATAATATCTCGCTCCCATCTGACCTCTGCAGAGGTAAATTTGGACTGTCGTCACCGCTGATATTTGCATGACGATGTACCTGGCTTATTTTTGAATTGATCATGGGATGAGAAAGGGTGACAAGCAACGGTCCCATCACAGTAAATAAAGAAGCGTACAGAAAGAGGGTAGGCTGGGTGATAGCGAGCAATAAAAGGACAGGGGCGTATCAAGGCACAATCCGGACGCAAGTTGCCTCCTCGAATTAGACCTTGGAAAAGGAGGTCCTATCTTCGCGCGATGGCTTCTGTGACTTCTGGTCCTCCTTGTTGGGTGGTCCGGCAGTGTACAAGCAGAAGAACAGGCAAAGGAAGACGAGGAAGAGGGCCACGCTGACAGGGATGCGAACTTGAATACCTGTTCCATTGTAAAAGATGATGGCGAATGCAGCGAGGAACGCAATCAAACTGTCCCGCACTGTGTCAGCCCCAAACATCGTTGATTCGGATTCCCTACGTACCCCCACATCAGTAACACATATGGAAGACTACATATGATGGCGAGTCTTTCTAGACCGAACGGTTCTTTCAGGATACGTTTCAGCACCACGACCTGCGAAAGTGGTAAATCCAGTGGGAAAAGGTCGATGGCAGTTGGCATTACCGCTCGTAATGGCGTATCAGCGCCTTTGGCGCGATACTGCTTAAAGATGGCGAGACCAATTATGATGCTTCCAACGCTGCAAACGATTGAAATGTACGTCATAATCTGTTCAGGCGTTGGTGAATTAAGCCCGCCCGTCTTGCCATTCTCGCTCCAGGCGAGGAGCCCCACATTCGTGCTCAGGAGCACCGTCGCCTGTGATTCAAAGATACGCGCGTGAGCAGTTGCAGAAACGAAAGCAAGAAGGGCACGAAAATACCAGCAGGTTGGAGTCGCGGATGCTTTGATCAACTTTGTGGACAAAGTTTGACCAGCGTGCCAGGGTGAAGCTCTCATGAAACGAGTGCAACTCCGCTGCGTACACATCAGGAGACTTGAGAAATAGCGGTCCGAGGATTGCCAGGAGAACAGGGCGTTGATAGGGGCCAACACCTGGCCCTGTATCCTCGATATCGAAATAATCGTCACCTTGGCCATACGAGCTTTGCAACACCCCGTCATCTTTTACGCGTTGAAGATCCAAGATGAGAATGGTAGCACCACAATTTCGCGATCTCCTTACTGTAGAGAGCCATGAATTTTGCTGCAAGGTACACCAAGTGAGATGAGGGTTGACGACAACCAGATCGCGCGTACCAATGATCCAAGCGGAATGACCACTCCCTTCCCGGACGTCTGCTACGTATGGCTGATTGGTACGCTTCCAAGACAACTAGACGTCCCCTCACCTTCGATCTCTTTCACCAAAGTCAGCATGTACTCTAGGTCGTTCTTGTCGTACGGCGATGTCGAAAATTTAACCAAAAGCCTATCTGTATGGACGGTCGCGTGAGAACGAGTAGAAATAGTCGGTCATCTCCTTGACCTGCCGCAGCCTGTAGCAATAAGTCTTTTAATTCACCAGTGACATCCTTGGTCACTGTGAAGGTCGTCGGAAATAGTTCACAGTGCTCCCTAGAAGCCACCGTATCCATTATCTTATGGTCGTTCACCGACGGATGGGCTCACCAGTATTGCGCCTCGATACCTTGGAGATAGTTAGCCTCAAATATGACAGACCAAAGTAAATGAACGAACAATGCACACTCGAACCATTGGACTTTGTGCACTTGTTTGATGTACACGGGATATCCACCTCCTGATGTCCGATACCTTCGAGCCAAAAGACACGCCGCTCGACGTGAGATACGCAATAATAAGACGTCCTCATAGTCCCGTTGACGTGTTGTATATCCAAGACCAAGTCAACCTCTTGGTCTTCGAGCAGAGCTTGTAACGCTGGGCTTCTTTGAAGTATGTCAGCGCCTTCCATGAGCAGAAGATGCGTTCTGGGCTGGAGCACGTCCGACGATGTGGACAAACCCTGGGATGGACATGTGAGTACAGCCGCAAGATGTACACAGCTTGACGTACCTTGTCCTCGTTGACATAGTAGACGCCCGAGTCTGGATGTTTGATCCTCGCCCAACCATTGGGAAGACTGTATGCGTCCAGTCAACCCCGCGCAGGCGTTCAGCAGGACAAACTCACGCCTCTGAATCCGGCGTGGACAACTTCTTGTTTTGCGAGCCCTTGAGGGTACTCGCTACCGAACCACTACCAGCACCCCCACCGGCATGTAAGTCAAACCAAACCAAACCATCTCACCACCTCACCTCGCACCATCTCTGCTCCGCTTTCTGATGGCAGACGGCATTGTCGTGTGCAGTTTGAGACCGAGATCATTGGGGATAAGTGGTGCTGCGCATTCCTTGGACGTTTCGCTCATTTGAAACGCTTTATGACTCTGTTGGCAAGGCATGCGAAATGCGTGAGTGAACGGCGATGTATGACGGGAGCGCCCGCTGCTGCTGCGAGGAAGGGACTTGCCTGCTGTATCGTTTACTTGATGTGGAAGACCCTTGGGCTGAACTTGTAGTTGAGGCTCAGAGTTGTTTTATACCCGACACTTCCATTCTTTGGCATGGCATGGAAACCATGAGGCCTGGGGTTGCCTGACCAAAGGCTCGAGGCTGTCTTGAGTGATCGCCGCCCGGTTTGAATGAACAGGCAGCTTCGTTGAGATACAGCATCATAGTTCTTACGAAGTCGCGATCCTTGCATGCTAGTTGAGTTTTCGACAAGTTCTTTCCGGTCAGAAGTTCTGTGTCTCTGGCTATGGTCTGAGGGGCAACACAGCAGTGGGCAGATGCCCGATCTCGCAAAGATGAAAACAACGTGTGCCCACCTCCTTTAAGTGGACAAAAGGCCATGATGGCCTAATCGGAAACGAACGCGCAGATGCGCTAGCCAGCACAGGAGCAACAAAACCCCACGACGACCACATCGACACCTCCGTCCCCCCCAACTTCGACCTCTCTGGAGCAAAACTAGAATCCGTCTCCCAATCCACGGCGCTACCATCATCAACCTTGACGTCACACGTCACGCAATACACACGCTCTCAACCTTCATGGAAACGGACACCTCCATCTGGACGAAATGCAGAAACCCAACCATACGCAAACCGATACAGCTATTTACCTACAAAGCCCTCCACAACGCCATAAAGGTCGGAGACTTCTGGGCCTCCATACCCGGCCCACAATACGCCATGAGAGCACTATGCCACCACCCCGAATGCGACAAATCCACAGAAACATTCGAACACATCCTCCTCGAATGCGAGAGCCTCGAACGCAAATCCATATGGCGCATGACGGAAGCCCTCTGGCCATCCCACATCCACCCCTAGCCGCGCATCACCATAGGCTCCATCCTAGGATGCAGTTCACTGAAACTCACGAGGTTACCAGGGAGTGCACAGAGCCCCTCGCAAACGCGAGGCGTGCGTAAGAGCATTTTTCCTCGGACCGGTATTATTAGTATACCGCTATAGTGTTTATGTAGGGTTCGACTTGTCAGCTGCTACATAATACATCGCTTGTCCAAAAAAAAAAAAAACAATGTGGGTCTAGAGAGACGCGGCGACGACCCAAAGTTTATGGTTCGTATATAAGCTTTTCGCGCCCATTTCACGTTCACACCGAAAATTCCAATATTTTGTGCCATCAACTAATTGGTTCTCAGTCATGAGCGCGCCTCGTCTGGATGTGAAGCCAGCCAAAAAAGGGTCCATGATGGATGTAAGTACTCAAAGTATGGGAACACCCGGTGTGCAATTACCAGCTTCAACCTGTGCTTATACTTGTTCGCATCCTTTAATAGATTCGCAACCATTCTTACAGTGAAATGCCCACATAGCGAACATGATTACTAGAAGCAAGTGATCCGCAGCCACAGTATAATTAGCACCCGAGTTAGAAACGACACAAAAGGATAGATTGTCCGACAACATAGATAACGACAGCACGCGCTTCTTGGTACCAGCACCATCATCGACAAGAAAGAAAGAAAAAAAAGGAACCAAAAATATCATGATAGAGATCGCGCAACGAAAGACCTTGAATGCTGTGACGTCGACTAGCTCTGAGTATGCTCCGACGATCGCTCAGAAGAGGAAGGCAGTGGAGGAGGGGACGCAGGCGGTGTGAAGAAGCCACCCGCAGTAATCCCCAGTGTTTCCACACCAGACCCAGACGCCTTCCGTAAGGTTCCTCGCCCAATCGATATGGAACCTCTCCCACTTCCGATTCCATTTCCAATCTTTTCGATGCTCAGCGTGGATCGGGCTCGACTGCGAGATGCGAAATTGGAGCTTGTACCATTGTGGTCATTGTTGATGGACCGTACGCCAACAGCGGGCGTCTTGCGCTGGCGGGGTTGGTACGGAAACATGGAGCTGCCTGCATTTCCGGTACTCAAATTCACCGTGGTGTTCGGTGCTCGAGCTTCCCTGGTATGCCATGAGGACCCGGCATTGCCTGCAGGACCAATCGGCATGACAAGCATAGCATCATCAATGCTGTCCTCATCATCAACCGCAAGGGAGAGGGGTCGGGGCGGTTTTGATAACGACGCTGAAGAGCCGGAAGAGGATAGTGGGGAAGGTGATCGCGAAAAGTGTCTTGAGGATGATACAGGTTCAGAGCGATCCTTGATTTCATCGAATATCTCGTAGTATCGCTGGATGCAAAGTTTGATGACAGCACCTAGGGTGGTGCTCCCTTCAGAAGAGGAATCTGACGACCTGGAAAGAGTGGTTGCTGAAGTCGTGGAAGACGATAGTGACGGCGGGTCGCTGGTTGGTGAAGGACCTCCGGGGACTACGCACATCATGACGTCTCGCATGGGGTTCGAACTCTTGAGGAGGTTGGGACAGAGGACGATAGAGAGGTTATGTGCATCCATGCGGTTGCTTGAAGAGTGCAGCGATACTTCGTGAAGGAGGTCTAGATAGACACTGTGAGTAGAGTACGTATGGGTAACATCGTTGCTCTCACGTAGGACATGGCTCAGGAGGATGTATACGCATGGCATCAACTGCGGAAGGAGGGTATCCCGGATGTATGTAACGGCAGCCATGTCGGATAGGTCGCTGGAAACCACAGGACATTGTCGAACGATAGGATAGAGTGATTCGGCGAAGGGAGGGTTAGGAAGATCGCGCAGGTATTTCTTGATAAGAACAGAGGCTAGATAGGGATCATCAAACGTCTCGAGAGAAACAACCTGGCCTGGGTAACGCTCGACTCAAGATGGCAACTCTAGACACAAACTACGACACACCTCTGTCATAAGCCTGTTGTACCTGCTTCAGCAAGGCAGAATTTGGAGACCGCCTGAATAACCCCTCCTCCTTCATGCCTGCGAAGAGGAGTTCTAAGGACTGGAGGTGTGACTAATATGCCTTGCGCTCACCACTTTCCCGAAGATATTGGATCGAGTCCTTGATAACTCGAGGAATACCACTCTTCTCGCCATCGCATCCCATTAGGTCTTCGAGTGGCACGCCAAATACGCTCGCGCGGATGGGTATAGGCAGGTTGATCTGCTTCTCGTGCTTCATGTTTTCTCTGATGATTCGTTTAAGACCTTCGGTGAGAGGCATGAAAGCAACGAAAACATACTGATATACCGCCGGCGGAATGTCAATCTGTGTTAGCGGGACATGATGTGCGAGTTCCGACAACGTGTCAATGTACACTATTTTGCGGAAGAATTTGGGACTGCGAACAAGTTAGAAAAGTGATCAAAAATGTTTTCAAGGGCGAATGCAAACCTTATGATGGCACCAGCCAAGGAGAACAGCACTGAAGGGGATAAGTTACATCACGGGAGGAGAACGGGGAAGCGCGCACTCTTGGAAAAGAAAGAGGAGTGTACGATATACTTGGCGTAGAGTTAGGAACGACTTGAGACCGAGCTGCATGAAGACTCACCAGACGTTTCAAGTTCTTGCGATATTTCCGATTGAGGCTACGGTAAGCTTTCCATACCCAGTTCCAGCCGGGAGCATGTCTACCCCCAGCAGCAAAGAATACTACGGTATAATCGGACTCCACTGCCGAAGATGAGCAAGCTGCGTGAACAAGTCGCAAAGGCACGCACCGTAAAGGTCAAGGTATGATAGAATACGGCTAAATGATCTATTGTTGGTATCCATTCCATTCCGACAATGAGACAACGCACGACAAAAGGGCATCATACGACACTTCGTGAGGATCAGGAAGCGCTGAAGCGCTTATGATTACCCTGCAGCCAAACGTGATCAGGCGATTTCGTTTGAGCGTTTTCTTGAAGCTTACATAGGTCTCGTCCTAACAGTCGTTTCGATAAGAAAACGAGATTTCGGAACTCGGACAAGCACGACACTTACTCATAGTCGACACCAGCCTGAAATATGACTTTGCCCATGATCTCTTGAGCTCTGCCACGCACATCCGGTTCGCTTGCAGTCGGATTCTGAAATCCTCGCTTCCAAGGATGTTGAAAGGGTCTCCTCAGGTTCGCAGCGCTTAGGGGTGAAGTAGGAGACGAGGGAGCTAGCGAGAGGGCTGCGAGCCTTTGCTTGAGGTTCGGGGGCATTAGGGGGTGGATAAACAGGAAACCGGTGTCGTTGGTGTGACTGCAGCTCGAATGAGGTCGTTCGTGTCAGTGTTGGGTGTTGGGGACGTCAGTGAACACTTGGAGAAAAGACATGTGCTGTGAAGTGGCAAGCGCAACCCTAGCCTGCGAAGTAAAATGTGTGTGATTGGAACGTGTTCCAAGTCGGGTCGGTGCCTGATCAAACGCACGCTAATTGTTGTCTTCCTCGTTGGCTTGACTACACATCCAACAAGTGAGACGCTCAAGGTCAGCAAATATTCAAACAAAAAACGAGGACCATCACTGGCTGGCTCACTCAGATCGGGTAGTCACCTCGTGCAGCGTGTAAACTAATATGTTGTACTAATGTACGAGGACACGGAGCCTCCAACCTCACAGCGATCTCACAGACGTTGGGAGTAAAAATCACAGTTGGACGATTTCAAATTTCGGTGACCAAACGGAGCCTCTTCTACTATCAGCTCACAGACATTATAATCAGCCGTCTTGCAACCTGTATTGACCGCTGTGCAGCAAGATTGCAAGAGCGTACACCACAGCATTGCAGGAATGAAAGCTTATCGCGTACGGGAGGTTGTCAGAATCTCCGGCATGTCGGCAATGAGTTCGTACATTAGTCTGGTGACCACCTGCAAAACGGCGCCACACAGGTGTAAGTTAGAGCATGGTCTAGCAGGGTCGGAAGTTTGTACCGTTTGGCGATCTTGTTCGTTCACATAAACCCAGCATGCCACCCCGATAATAGTCAGTGAGTGGCACCGGGTGCCTATATGGCCCTATGATGGGGACAATTGACCCGACGGGACGATAAGATACGATCTTGGATCCGACGAAGGCTTCTGCTCCAGCTGAAACGCATGACTCAGTACACTGGATCGATTCGGAAGTACATAATCGATGTCTTCCGAAGCTACTACATAAGTAGTGTCACTGTCAGTTCGACTCGGAGAAGCGTCGACGCGAGGTGAAACAGAGTCTCGCCTCGTACAGGTCTCGGAACCGACGAACGCCGATCTGGACGCCGGGTTGGATCGGAGGATTATGACCACTGTCGGTTGGACTTGCAGGCTAGTGACCCTTTCGCCACCGGAGACAACATCCGCGTGGTAAATTCACATGGGTTCTCAGCGCTTCAGCCTAGAGGAAAAAGAAAAGATTGTTTGGAGATGGGCTCGCTCCCGGAGAGGTGGAGTACCCGGTATATCTCACCAGCGTCCAAGTTGGAATGTAGCAGTGTGTGAGCTAGAAATTTGAGCTTAGACAGGTGATATACGTGACTGACGGCACTCCCATACTCCGGTTACACGGCTCCAGTCCTCCATCCGCGGCAATATTTAAGAGATCAGAATGAAGTTGCCAGACTTACAACTCCCCCTCTCAGACACTCTCTCTGTCGTTCAGCATGTACCACAAGTCTCTCTTCTCCCCTTTGCCCCAAACACCGCCCCAAAACGTCCACAACATCCTCTTCAACCGTCCAGACCAAGCCGATTGGCCAGATTACCCATCACATGTGAACGCACTCACAGGTGCTACACGGTCATTCCGACAGTTTCTAGACACCGTCCGCGATGGCGCTACTGCTATAGCTAGCGATGTCAAACTAGGCGGGCTTGGTATCCGCCCACAAAACGACGAACTCGTCGGGGTGCTTTCCGAGAATTCAATGGTATTCCTCTCATTCGGACACACGTGGCCCAGCTTAATCCCTTTCGTAGGATTCCATAGCCCTCCTTCACTCCTTGCTCCTCATGACCGTCCCGTTTGTCATGTTCTCCTCCTATTCTACCCCCTTTGAGTTCCAGCACACGTTCAAGCTCGCAGGTCCCACGCGCTTATTCGTCAGCCCAACCCTCCTGCCTTTGGCACTCACTTCGGGCCTCCCAGAGGATCGCATATATATCCTAGAGGGAAATGTTCAGGGCCGTACGAGCTATGCCGATCTTGTGGCGCGAGCACGAAGCAACAGGCTGCCACGATTACCGATACAGCCGGCCCAAAGAAACACACTTGCTTATCTAGCATTCTCCAGCGGGACGAGTGGGCTGCCCAAAGGTACGTTATTCTCCGCCCATCTAAACATGTAACTTCCGCTTTTGGAGTAATTACTAGCATGTGCTAACTAGCATCGTTCTTTTGTCAGCCGTCATGGTTTCGCACGGAAATATCGTCGATTCTCTTTCTCAGATGTTAATGGTGGCCGCGGAGGCACTCAAAGTCCAACCTGTATGTATTTTCTTCTTGCTTAACACTTCGATTGCTTAACGCGGGCCCTACAAAGCCTACAGCATGGAATGGCCCAGAAGGCTTGAACGTGACTTTCAATGTACTACCGATGCATCATGTCTATGGTCTCCACATCTCCACATTTAGATGCTTCTTATACCCTTCAACAACCGTCCTCCTGCCTAAATGGAATGCCGAAGTTTATTTCGATTCCATCCCCAAGTAGGTCTCGCTCTTCACCATCCAATCCCGTGTTAATGTGTCATCTCCACAATCGAGGTACCGTGTTACGAGCGTATTTTTAGTCCCATCCCTTGTCCACCAAATCGTGCACCATCCCAGGTTTCCAACTGCTGATTTCAGTACCGTTCAGTCCATAAATTGTGGAGCTGCCTATCTTCCTGTCTCTCTTGCTGAGCAACTACGCTCACGTTTCCCTGGCGTGGAACGGGTGAATGAAGGTCGGCGAATTATGATGCTGCTTTCCTATTCTCATGTTGACGATGACTATCAGGGTATGGAATGTCCGAATGTGTAGGGATCTCATGGTCCCCTACCGTTGTTCACGAAAAATGCTAATCGTCACCTCTTCAGACGCTCTCCATTTCCATGAAGCCTCTTCCTGGACTACTCGAGGGACGAGCCAAGAACGTGCCCGGGTCCGTCGGAATACTATTACCTGGAGTCGAAGCCCGCGTCGTACGTGAAGATGGTCGATTGGCAGACCTGAATGAACCTGGGGAACTTCATGTCCGCTCTCGCTCTGTCGCGCTCGGTTACTGGAAAAACAAAAAGGCAACCGATGAAACATTCAAGGATGGATGGCTCCGTACGGGCGATCGGATACGCATCGACGCAGATGGTGTCCTCTAGTACGTCTCTTCATACGAGCATTCATACAATTCCCGTTTGGGCTGATGTTTCGTATCAGCTTCCAAGACCGAGCCAAAGTGAGCCAATTTTTTTAAATGATCACATTTCCGGGACGCGACATGATCTGATCTCTCTTGGCAACAGGACACGCTCAAAATTTCCGGGATGCAAGTGTCCCCGACGGAGATTGAGGACACGTTACTCGGGCATCCCGAGAAGCTCATCAATGACGTCACCGTCGCTGGCGTGAGCGGCGGGCGAACAGCGGACGAGCGTGTCCCCCGGGCGTGGGTCGTTTTATCCCCCAATGGCAAGGCGCTCGGTACGACAGAGGTCGTTGCGAGATTGGACGCGTGGGTCCGCGAGACGCTGAGTCGGTATAAATGGCTGAGGGGCGGCATCGCCGTCGTCAACCAGGTCAGTCCACTCCATCAACCACGTTGTTCGTTTGTTGACGATTTGTAGATACCTAAATCGCCCACGGGCAAGGTCTTGCGTCGGGTGTTGGTGGACGAGTACGAAGCCGAGTTGCGATCGCGTACCGCTAGATTGTGATCTATCAATTTTTTTTGTTTATTGTTGCACGAGGACGCGAAGATGGATGATGATCGATGACCATGACAAGTGCTTGTTTAGGATGGTTTTTAATCTTACGCGTAATCGTAAGTGTGTACATGGCGTCAGCGACTTGATATATTATAGATGGACACCGAGAATTGTTTATTCTATTCCACGTTTTGAGCAAAACGCTGGACTATTCAAGTCGGATATACAGTGACACTACCGTTCGAAAGAAAATATCTGACCAGGCTGTGACCTGACGAACTGTGAGCAAGGAAAAACTGGAATCCAAACCAAACTCTAAATAGTTGTGTCTGGTGCACGAAACAGTTTCGGATACTCAAACACGACCATGAAACCACAGGGAAAGATAAAAAGGGAGGGCCAACCCACGTTTATACACCTCCACCGCTCTTCTCTACAGGAATCCGTTTTCGCTCCTTCTTGCCAACCTTGGCCACGCTCATCATCGACACGTCCTTCAACTGTCCACAGATCTGTACCCCAACAAGGATATTCCAGTCAGTACCAAGAAATGACGTCCACACACAAACTCACCTCGACGAACTCGTCCACGTCCACGTCCGTCCGGTTCCGATCGTCGAGTCCCTCTTGCGTAAACACGTATCGGTAATCGGCCTCTCTGAACCCTTCGTCGTACCCAGCGCCCGGCCATTCGCGTGCGAACGCTTCCAATGCGGGTCGGATGGCCGCCTTGTTCAACCGTGCGTGTGACTGTGATGGTGATTGTGGAGGGAGGGTGCTGTCGTCACGTGACGAAGCGTGTCGGTAAAACAGCTCTCGGAGCGCATCGACCTCGCCTGCTTCAAACTTGGCACGACTGTACGAGGGCTTGAACGACGACGATGAGGGAGAGGAGGGGGAGGGAGAGGGAGAGGGAGAGGAGGGGGGCGCGGTCGGCCGGATAGCAGCTGGGTTCCCAACCAATCCGATGAGCTGCCTCCAGAGCCAGGATCCAGTACCACCCTCTGTCAACGACGACGACGTCATCCATCCCCACCATCCCTCGGCCGTCTTCACACCCGACCCCGACCCCAGCAGCGCGAGCCCCATGCTACCCAGAAACTGCACCCCACGTGCGTACTCTTCCTTTTGACGAGCTCGACTCCAGCCGAGTTCGGTGCTCATGATATCGATCACGCGCGGGAGAGCCGTGAGGGCTGCTTGGGCGTCGACAAACGCGAGGCGGGTACGGCGAGCGAGAACGTCAACGGCCGTACAGGCGTATTCGTGGCGCGTCGCGTAAAGGACTTCAGCGTCGATGTAGGGATAGTTTGGAGACAGTCGAACGCCGTATACGGGCCACTGTTCGCCCGTCGGCTCGGAAAGCGCGCATACCATCCAGGCACGGTCCCCGTAGTTTTCCGAGAGCTGTTTCGCCACGTCCGTGTCCAAGCCAAACTGGAAGACGTCAAACATTAGTGGGGGACGCGATGGATGGACGGACGGATGACATACTCTTTGAACGAGCCCGATGAACATGTTTCGACTCCACCCGTCGCTTCCTACGAGCCTCAATTCTGCGGTTCGGCATCCCCCCTTGACCTTGTCTCGTAACCCAAACACCTCTACGGCTCTATCGACCGTCTCCTCCGCCATCGCCCTATACGTCGTCCACTTGCCCCCCGCGATCGTGATCAACCCCGACGGATCCACCCTCACCAAATGATTCCTCACTAACCCCTCCGTCCCACCTCCACTCCCAGCAGCCGAAATCAGCGGTCTCAAACCCGACCAGGCGCTGAGCACGTCTCCACGACGGACCTTGATATCTGGGCTGAGGTACCCCCGTACCTCGTCGATCACCCACCGCACGTCCTCTTCCGTAGGTATCACTTCCTCGCCTTGCGCGTTCACTTTGGCAGGGGTGTCGGTCGTCCCAGCGACGACGCCGCCTTCCCAAGGGAGAAAGAAGATGACACGGCCGTCCGAGGTGGCGGGGTCGAGAAGACCCATGCGGGCAGGGGCGTAGTAGGCAGGAAGCGTGATGTGAACGCCCGACGAAGGTCTCACGATGGGCTTGTGCGAGGGATTGTCGAGCGAGAGGATCGCGTCGGCGTAAGGGCCAGTCGCGTTGATGATGCCCTGTCCTGGGATGTGAGCACGCGCCGGAGCGTGGTGGAAGTAAGAGGGAGGATCGACTGACCTTGGCGCGGACGCTGAATTCGCGTCCGGTGAGCTCGTCTTTGACCTTGACGCCGACGAGTTTTCCTTGGGTGTCCTTGTGGAGTTCGGTGACGCCGCAGTAGTTGGCGACCGTCGCACCCAGCTTGACGGCGGTCATGATTAACGCGACGTTCATGCGCGCGTCGTTGTGCTGTCCTGGATGAGTCGCGTAAGATAAAACGCCGGCGCGAAAGAAGGAAGGAAAAACGCACCATCGTAATATACGACGGCTCCGACTAGACCCTCGCTCTTGAGCATCGGAAACAGTTCCAGCGCTTTGCCCTTTGACATGAGATACGAGCTCTCCATGTTCTCCTTCCCAGCCAATATATCATACATCTTGCACCCCGCATAATAATAAGGGACCTGCCAATACCTAGAAAAAAAAGTGTGCGCCACCCATCAGTCATGGGGACATGGTGCATAAGGGGAAAAAAAACGTGCGAGCACCTACTTGTACAAGGGGAGCATGATCGGAAGCATGTGCGACAGATATGGGGCCGTCTGGAGGAATATCCGCCTCTCGTGCAATGCCTCCCGTACGAGCTTGTACTGCTCGTAATCTAGTTCCATCACCGCTTTTTGTAGATAGCGTACACCGCCATGGACAAGCTTGGTCGACTTGGACGACGTTCCTTGTTTTCGTTTCGCGTCAACGTCAACGAACGATCGGATCAATAAAAACAAGGAGAAGAAAAACAACCACCAAACCGATCCCTCAAAGCTCGGCTCGGCGTAAAGAAAGAGGTCCAATTCGAGTAGGGACGTACCAGAACTAAAGTCATTTCGCTCCACCAACGCGACTCTGAGTCCTCGACTGGCAGCATCGACAGCGACCCCCGCGCCCGTCGCCCCACCTCCGATGATCAATACGTCGAACACGTCTTCCTCGCCCTCCCGTTCCTGTTCCTTGAGCCCACTCCCACTCCCGCTCCGCTCAAGCGCATCCAACATCGCCCGTCGCGCAGGCGGCGTCCAAGACGGAGGCGGCTGCCTCGTCTCTCGGGTCGACGCAGGATATGCTGGTCCGGAGTTGAGATAGTAGTACCCACCCCCCGCGAGACCGAGCGTGGAGGCGGTGGCGAGCACGACGGTGCGTCTGGAGAAGAGGATTCGGCGGGCCATCGTCGCCATCATCTAAGGTCGGGTCGGGTCGGGTCGTGGTGTATGTGAGGGGAGGGTGGGTGGACTTGCTTGCTTTGTTGTTGGGATTGGAACTCGGACTGGGATCGGTGAAATGATGAGAGGAGCGTCCGGTGGGTGTATGAAGAGCCCAGCGGGTAGGACGGGTGGGTCCGAGCGAACACGATTCAGATCTCGGGAGTACAACAGGTGAGGGTTTATAGGACAGATGATGGAAAGGAAATGTGAACTTCAAGTTGGCCTTGTCCCCAGCGGACCGGGGGTGTTACAGTGGAAACGGCGACGCGACTCGCTTTCCGGAACGACTGTCGAACGTGTTGATGATGATCGTCGGAATGAACCTGTGTCGTGGTCACCAAATCGCCGCGATGCACGTTCGTAGACACTACACCAAAGCGTAGTCACGTCGTAGTCTGATAGAATAGAAACTGGACCTGCCACCGTCTCATGATAGTGTCCTGTCCGACTGCAAAAAATCTCCACAACACGGGCCGGCGGTCCGACTCGGGCAGTCCTCGTCTGAGTTTCACTTAGTTTGAAATCACTACTACAGTATAGTCGTTCTAGTACACTTGTACTACAAAAGTGTAGCAAGCCTGGGTTTGAGATTAGCACTACAAAAAGTATAGCGGACGATTGGGTTGGGGTTCCCCCGTGTGGTTTCGAACTTGAAGGGCTAAGTTAAACACGAAAGATTTAGAAATTAGATACATGCATGAGACATCACCTTGTCGGAGAACCATGACGGTGTGAAGCTGACAGTGTGAAACTGACGGTATGAAGCTGACGTCCAGTGCGAAGTTCGCACCAGCTGAACATCACAAAAAATGCAAAATCGTGAGATTGCCTGATATGGCTGAGTTTCCCTGACAGCACGTGAGGATAGTTAGTCGCGGCTGGTTGCTTATGTCAGGAGGCTGTGAGGGCGGCACGCCTCCATGTATTGCAATCTCATAGTCGCTGGTAGTCATCCATCGTTCCGATAATACAAGATATTGACGTCTCGCAAATCGTGTGAAAGGCGAATGCGCCAATAACCGTATTGTAACTACAGTGAGCCATACCCCTCTCGAGCCCATATTTCTTCGTCGAGCTCCTCTCCTTTGTCCGCAACAACAACGTCGTCCTCTTCGCCTTCCGAGTCGCTCTCATCTGACTCGGAGTTAATAATCCCTTCTCTCTCTTCATCTACCCCATCACCCTTCCCGATTCCGATCTCCCCCTCCGGTTCATCTCCCGAGCCCTCGGATTCGAGGTCGTTGTCGATACCTTCATCGCCCAACGGCGGATCACGTCCCTCGCGCTGCAAAAACTCGTCCCACTCCCGGGTGACCTGGTGGCCAATCCCTCCACCTCGAAAACGCATGAACATATCCCTGTCGACAAAACTAGAGGAAAATTAGTATATGTAACGCATGTAAAAATAAACTTACATGTTAACGTAGTAGAAAGACCAATCTTTGTTCAATTCGATCGTCTCCGGTTCTTGTCGCACGAACGACGGTCCCAATAATTCATCAGTCAAACCCCATCCGAACGCAGGGATCAGATGGACCCCACGAATGATGGAGTCTGGGTCTACGAAACCGAAGGCATCGGCGAGGTTTTCTTCGTCGAAGAATTGAAGCCGGGGTAACCGCTTAGCGTCCCATCCGGAGTTGCAATTTGAATCACGTTGGAACCAACGGACGAACAGGACGTCCATCCGTTCTGCCTTGGAATATGGAGATGTGACGTCGTTGCGATGTTGTACCATCATATGGAAGACAAGACAAACGCGAGCATACCAATATGGATGTGAGCGCTCGTCCTCCTGCGACAATAACATAATGTCGGGATGGGAACGGGGGTTGATTGAGTCTTGGTCCCGACGCAGGTCATATGTCGTGTAGTTAATTCGTAGATACGCGTGCTCGTAAATCTTGTTGTCCAGGATAATTACACAACGGTGATCCTCGTCACTGAAGTCATATTCATCGCCGTTGTAAACGAAGCCCCGTAGACGACCTAGTAGATGGTCCTTGAGGCGCGGAAGAAAGTCCTGCACCGAGGGAGTAAGTAAGTCAGTCATGCAGTCAGTCACGAAGTAATGGAGTCTGACATGAAGGTGGAACGCACATTGACGGCGGGATCCTCTCCACGCTTACTCAACCATTCTGTGAGGTCGTAGCTTTGCCGTGTAGACGCAGCAATATGATAGTGATCCGCGGGCGATGTACGGAGACGAGGGGGACACTCTGGCTCATAAGAGGCTTCTGTAGCCAGGAGGGAATCTCTTGCACTGTTTACCTTCGCGACGAACCGTTCTATTGCCTCTTGATGGGCAAGGCTAACGTTCCGTATATTCTTCTTCTTCCCTGAGCGAGGAAACCGACGTTTTGCGCGCCGGTGCTCAAGTTCACCCTGCACTATATAATTAGTACTTGTTGCGCAATACGAGGGAAAGAGTACCATACCGTCTGAGTAGAATAGCTATCTGTCGTCCCATAGCGTCGAATCGTATCCGGATAGTCTCCCAAAGCATGGTATTTATAAGTCGAAAGATTAAGCCTTTTAATCTTCGGCGTGGATGTTGTTACGTTTTCACGTCCTGTTGCACGCTGGGGGTCCTTGGCGATGAGCGCTGCGTGTCTTCGAGCACGAGAAGCAGATTCTTGAGGCAATTCTGTAGTTTGATATGTAGAACATGTCGTCCCCTGAAATTTCTGTACCGAGTGACTGAGATGAGTGGTTGTGGTATCAAAGAACAAAAGCGTATCCTCCGTATGCATTCGGAGCTTCGCAAAACCGTGCCAGGTCGCCAAGTCGAAGAGAAGGTCTAGGACAACCTCATTATGTGGAGAAGGTAGCAGTCCCTCGAAAACGGGAATTGCGCACTATGAGCGTATTTTCAGCCCATGAGAACAAAGAGTACAATCACTCACCTGAAGTAGATCTTCGAAGTCCCTGGCTGCAAGCCGCTTCATAGCCGACGCGTTCGTGTGGAACCTTCGGATCGTTCCTCGTCCGAACGTTCCAACCTTTCGATACCTGTCAACCTTGTTATATACTAATTCTCAATAGACTGATGACTTACCTCCAATTTAGTTCTTGTACTGCATTCCCGCCATGGGCATACAAGATACGCATCAAATGCGTAAATATCGCCTTCCATACTCCGAGCTCAAACTCGTGGAGTAGGTCGACAACGAATAAAAGGAAAAAATTAAAAAGAGCGTCCTCAGTTGAGAGACGCTCAGAAAATGCGTTCTAATAAGAGTAGAAGTAAGTGACAACGACGAAACACTATCAAAGTCTCGTCACTCACCCGGGTTGGAACCAAGGATTGTTCTTTAAGTAAGTCGCTGACCTTTTTGCTCGTCACCTTCTTACCATGCTTGAAGATCAGTCGGCGTGCCTTGTCGATCAGTGTTTGGTACGCCTTATCGTTCGTTCGGATTTCTGTCCTGCGCGTTAGCATATCTAACGGTTTCCCCATCTGGGGGACATCCGCCTTCTTGACGAGACACCGGGGACAGGGACATTCCCCAAGAAATTTGGTACACGATAATAGAACCCTGTTTTAGATTGTTCTATAGTTAGCTCACAAATAGACCACGAGATTTGCGATACATACTTTTCAGGGTAGTCGGCGGAATAGCTGAAAAAACGAGGGAAGATGCGCCTGATGATACCATCAGCGCACTGGATCAATATACCATCTCTATATGCATCAACAAACTCCTCGTCAAGGAGAAGTCTCCATATCGCATGCATGAGTTCGCGTTTGAAGTGGGTGTAGAGTTCACCCGTTGATGCCTCTCCGTATATCTTGACATAGATATCTTGAAAGTCGTCTGGTAACTAGATAGTTCATCAGTATTAAATGCTACATCAAACGACGAACACTTACGGAGGGAATATATGCGATGTGATGGCATGCCGCTGCAGTTGGCTTCCCGCGGGCGTACTTGGATTGGTTTCCGAAGAAGAGGTACACTGGCCAGAGTGATGCGTCGCCGAAATTGGCGAGCTGCGTAGCATCAGACCAAATCATTAAGGGTGCAACGACTCGCTCGGATTCATCTTCCGGATCCCTGGGCAGGGAATTGATTTCTTTGTGCGCATCAAGCATGCGAGGGGACGTATACGCTTCTGAGTAAACACGGACACTTCGTCCGTCCACAGTGG
>JBBPND010000040.1:0-41191 GCA_038090655.1 Gastroboletus turbinatus
GCTTCAAATGAAGCGTGGGAAGAAACGAACACTTCGTGGGAAGACGAACAGTAGACGAACAGTTGGCGAACAGTGGCGTGGGAAAGTCGCGCTGTTCGCGGGAAAATGACAAGAAAGAAAGAAATAGATGAGAAGAAGTCATAACTCGAGTAGGAAGTCGTCTATGTAAATTGAGCTAGTGTTTGCCTCTATTGTGGCAAGCACCCGGAAGGCGTCAGAGGCTCCATAAGATGAAGGGACAAAGGAAAAGGGGTCCGATGACAGGGAAACCGTAACAGGCGAGCTTCTTGTTGAGTAGTTTAGCGTTCTCCAACATGTCTTGTTGCCCTTCCATGTGAAGGCGTAATTGTATTGCAAGTTGACCCCAAGGTCCTTCCGTTGTGGCGGCAGTGGAGAGGGCATCAACGAGCGTGCGGGGAAGAGAAGTCATGATATATTATTTGGTAAAGAAAAGCTACTGGGAGTAGCGCCTTGGTTTGTGTAAGGTAATACGAGGTCTCAGGACCTTCGTAGTGTAAGTCTCATCAGGGTTGGGTTCGCCGCCGTTTAACCTCCTAACGGTGCGGATGCCCTTCTTTTTCTGCTTCTTTTGTACCAGCTCTGGTACGATCTCGTCTTCCTCTCTCTCTCTTTTGACAGCTACGGTGCCTATGATTGGAACAAGTCCGCCGCTACGTGTGACAACGCCGGTTAGTACTAGGTCCGGGATTGGGACCAGCGAAGAACGAGATGTGGGGATGGGGACTTGTACGAGCCCTGGTAAATCTATACCATCGTTGGGGTCGTACTCCGGGTCCATAATGGCGGAGTGCTGCTCGACTGATGCAACGTCGCGAGCTTGTGGGTCGCCCGACCATATAGCGTGAGCTATGATCCTGAGCGGATCTCGGAAATCCCGTAAGTCTCCTGCTGAGTCGAGTGAGAAATTGAATAAGTCAGGGCTTAACTCTTCTTCGAGTGCCCTGAGAAAGATGGTAGCTGGTGAGAAAACCTCCTCACACGCTATGCCCAGTAGAGCTACTTCTACTGCTGCAGTTTCCTGTGTTACTACTTCCTCCCAAGCTACGCTAGTGGGCAAAGGACCTGCTTGCCCGACTGTGGCTGCGTAAGGGTGATTGAGATGGTCCTCAACCAGCCTGTAATCGTCTTGGCGAAGAAATCCATGGAGCGACCTGTGAAAGGTGATAGGCACTAATGCCTCGTTCGTGAGCGTTCGTAACCTTGACTTCGTGAAACCCGACGCACTAGCTGAGGCGAAGGGTCGAGGGTGGTAAGGTGAAGATAAAAAGTATAGTCTAGTTCTAGTGAAACAACCAATAAAATGCAAGCAAGTGACTTCAGGTTACCACAGAGCATCAACCGTAATAAAGAGGAGAAGGAGAACTGAGTCCGACTTTGAGTGGGAAAACCCAAGAGAACTAGACTGGGGATGCCAGTACTAGCCTTGGGGTTTATATAGTGATCGACTACTGGTTGTACATGTGTATACCAGATCTACCGATGTAGGGCATAGAGTGACGGTAATTAAGTACATGAGGCATAGCATGAGGCAGAATGGAAGAGAAGCATGAACATGCTGCAACAGCAAGCTGTGGCAGAATGGAAGTGAGCGGAAATGAAAAGAAGTGTGCACAGCACGGAGATGAACGTGGGAAGCAATATACCTATATGTGGTTAAAGTGTCTGTTGCACTGTTGTGCAGGGTGTATCACTAGTCTGATGCATCAAGCTGCTGTCCGAAGATAAGATAAAAGGAAGTCACGTGATCTCTGGTCATGTGATCGAGAAAAGAGAAAAGCAAACGATAAGTGTGAAAAGTGCATGTAGCCTTGTTACCAACCGTAACACTAGTACTAGTAACCTACTAATTCTGATACATTGCACGCATGTTAAATAAGTATAGGTCCAGTGCCCCTTTGAGGCTGAGGTTAAATAAGTCACGTGATACAGTAGTTGCATCACGAGTGTAACAAGTCATGTCGCATTTTCAGACTCTGCCTTATCTCCTTATCTCCCTACCACCATCATACATCCCCCTTGTTCTGAGCTGAATCTTCATCACCTCATGTTCATCAGATGAGTGGTATCTAACTATCCGAGTGTTCAAGATTACAGTCTCGATGACCGTCGACACTGCAACTACATACCTCCTGCACCATATGCTGACAACAACTGTCCATGGTCTCAACTGCAATTCTCTGCCGCGTCCTGCTGTGGCTTGTGCTGTGCTGAACATGCTTCATTGTACTACTGTAGACCCTTGCAGAATAAATTATATGTAATATTCTGAACCCAGTGGGACCTCAGGTATTGAGGACAGTAAAAATAAGGTGTAGCAACATTGTTGGATGCTACATATTGATGTCTCGGACGATAAATTTCTGTTAATGAAATGCTGTGCTTCGACGACAAGGACGCTGATTTTTAGTTGACCGAATGTCCACTTCAGCGTCACATTGGACATTAATCTTTAATGACGGACACTAATTTTTATATGACAGGGTCATTAACTATCATCACATTGGACGCTGAATTATAGCGACTTTACTATTCACAGTGATATTGAGTCTGGCAGCCACTTGCGTGATCCAATCCCTAATATAACTTAGTAGTAGCTATAAGAAAGGTAGATGAGGTGGCTGACAGTGAATTAGTGTGTTGGGTCACGGTTGTAGTTGCCTTGTTAACTAGTATGGGTGTAGCTGCCACTGAGTTGTTATCTGTGGGTGCAACTACCTCGTTGATCATAGGCACAGCTTCCTCTGAGTCGTTGACTATGGGTGCAGTGACTTGGGTGACAGCACGCAGTGACTTGTCAATGGGTTCTTCATTGGGAGAATCTGATGTACCAGGCTCAGATTCTCTGTTTGGAGATGCTGATGTGCTCTTTGGCTCAGTAGAGGTTATATTCATTGAGCCTGTAGAGGTTGGCACAGAGAGAGAACCCTGGGAAGTGGAATCTGAAACAGACATTGATACAGCATCACTTGTGGAAGGGGCTGTGTTGGTACTAGACCCTGAATTTATTACATATGAGTGAATCTAATGTTAGTGAATTCGAATAAAATTGAACATGCTACTACCTCTCTGAAGTTTGGTTGCACATGGAGACTCTTCTCCTGTATTTTTGCACTTCAACTGGTCCTTGTTCTTGTCCTCCTTCTTCTTCCAATTAAGGTTTTCGTCGAGGTGGAAGGCACACCATGCCAGGTAGATCTCCATACCAATCGATCCAACTTCCAGCCATTCTCTGCACATTTGAAAAGAGGATGAGACTTTTCAACAAATGAATGGAAAAGTTGTTGCCCAGTGGTGTCTAACTCCCCCCACACTTGTGGTGCATGCTTGATGTTCACCAGCTCACAGAATGCACTGCGCATACATGCCTTAATGTTGCTCACCTGCCACACTGAGACTGGGTCACCATTTTCTTCTTCAAGGTAGGGGCTTTTGCCTCTGTTTGCAACTTGTGCCTCAGGGGTTAATACCCATTTCTTGAAGTTGTCAACTGTCCAGAATTTAATTTTGGCATGGGTTGTGCATGAGGGAGCAGAAAGCACTGGGTTGATCAGCATGTTCATGGCATCCTTTTGATTAAGTACATCCCTAAAACTTGTATACACTGTAGAATTAGCATGACTATCTAAGAAAGACTTACCATAGAGTATCTCGCTTGATCACCAATTTAGCATTTTCAATTTGGAGCTTCTTATTCTCCTTGTGCAAAGTATGCAGTTTGCACACATAGTCCACTGAGGTAGAATGGATTTGTGCCTGGGAACATGGGCTGCTTACTGTATAAATACAGGTGTATATTGAACTTCATCTGCTAATCCACAAATAAATTAGTTAGACTAGTGCCTTACTGTTGTAAACTGGTCCATAAATGTACTTGATGGATTGACAGCTTGTGGGAAGGGTGACAGAGATGCCATTGTTGGCATCATTAGTGTGGGAGCACTAGGAGGAGGAGGTGGCTGCATTGATGGGGGGGGCAGGCATATCTGTTATACCCGAGAGAGACGAGGAAGGAGGCGATGAGGATGCCAAAATTCAGGTCCGCATTTTGGTGTATTCAAGTCTGGTGTATTCAAGAAAGCGTCCATTGGTCATGTGGAGGAGTGAAAGGAGTGTGATAAGGGATTTGGGAAAGTCCCCATAAACTTATTATTTGGCATCCTCATGATCTTATCAACTACTATAATCATTAATCATGCCATCCACTCCCCTTGACAATTTTGTCAAAATCGTTATACCTCTTAAGCATCCTGAGGATACATACATATTTGTGCATACCCCTGAGTATCCTGGACAATTGGTAAGTCTGATATTTATTTACTCAACTAGAACGAACCCTTCACTCTTTACTATAGACCATCGAGGTTGTTTCTTCATGTGTGAACACTTCTTTGATCACAACAAAGGAAGAAAACATGAAAATGGAGATTAATAGTCAGTCTATTCACCTAACAACATGTTACTAATTTATCTGTTTGTGTCAGAGACCCCTGTTCCTTCTGTGCCAGTGCTACTGCGTGTCGTACTCAATAACAGCATGACACTGAATAATAGCAACAAACATCTGAGGGAGATTGGTAGGGACCTGGCCCATTTTCATTTGTTTAGGCCACCTGAACATGCAATAGATCCAAATGATGACAGCCCAACTGAACCCGAGAGTGAAGACTTTCCCATTAGCAATGGATTCCAAAGGGTCGCAGTGTCGAGTAAGAAGCTTTGCGGTGTGGCTGAAAGGGTATGTTCTCCCTCATTGTGTTTGTACATTTATCTAACTACTTTCCAAGAAACCAACCACAAAGTATGAGAAGCCAACTGCCTCTGGAAGTGGCCAGAAGTGAGTAGATTCTTCACTACCCATATTGTACAGTACTGTGGGATTGTATGATATTCTTTCACTGTACTTAATGTCGAGAACATGAACTGAACACACATATGTATATCGAAGAATTTCGTGCTACAGAAGAAAGTACAAAGAAAAAAACATCTACCCCGGGGTCATCATCATTCTCTGCTTGCAGTCCATCTTGTCCAGTGAAGTTTGACATGCCAAGGTTGAAAAAAATCTTTGCCCCCATTTTGCAGCCAAGGAGTGTAGGAAATCATCGCAATGACACTGAGGATTTGACACAAACCTAGATGACCAAAATCTCATTGGTTGCTCGACAGAGAGGGAGCAAAGTGTAGGGAATCATCACAACGACACTGAGGATTTGACAAACCTGAATGACCAAAATTGCATCAGTCACACAACAGAGTAGGAGTGTCATGCAGGACATCTGCAGGATCTCATTGTTGGAAGGGGAGAATGAGTGCATGAGTGCAGCAACATTCATGAATTGTAAGAGTCTGTTGTTGTCGACAGCGAGTCTTGTGAAATACAAGACTTCACCGAACATGATAGTGTTGACAAGGGTGAACTAAACCATTCAGTAAATATTGAACATGATAAGAGGATAGTGATGCTTACTTTGATCATGCGCAATACTCATAAATCACCTGGAGACCTATGTTTCTCCCTCCAGGTACTGCAAGCAATTTGTCCATTTGGTAATAGAAGCCATGCCCAGCATAATATCTTAGGCATAGGGTCAGGATGGTTGAGATGTTCCCACACAGTGCCATAAGTACTGTCAGATGGGAGGACAGGGACTTTGTCATATTTACACAGGAGGGCATAACCATCACCAAGGTCAACTGCACCTGGGAGAAGCACAGAGTGAGAGTGGTCCAATTCAGGAAGTGCTGCGAGAAGTGTGTTGACATGAACACGTTGAAGCTCTTTCCTGGCAAAGTTGGTGAGATAGTTTGAGGGTTGTTGTATTTCTTGTTTGAGGTTCCCAATTGTACACTTGATTGTCCATTGTGCCACACAGATACTGGGGCCTTTCTGAAATGTTTCTGGCCCGAGGTGGAGTATTTGATGTATGCATGGCTGAATAAAATGGAGTCAATCATTCCATCGCTGGTAGTAGATTTCTTCAAATTTATTCTCCCAGGATGCTAGGAGAACATAGCCCTTAAGTGCTTCATCATGCGTGATTTGGTGTTGAGATAATAGCTGAAAACCTCTGACGAGTTTGCAGAAATTATTCCAGTTAATTGAAGGAAGGAGGTCATGAAGCAACCCAGGAGCAATTCCAAAGGTGTACATGACGAATTCACGAGTCTTGTAGTCAGTATTAAGCTTCTCAGCGATATTTTGAGGTCTTGTATCAAAAGACTGGGGTAGGAAGGAGCCAGCTTGCTCAATGGCAAGTCCATGGGCCTTCCAGCGCTGTTCATCACAAAATATAGCCCAATTCCATGTTGCAAGATTGTCAGTAGGCATGCAAGGAATTGACCCTCGCCAAAGACTGATTGAAAGGTCGCTGATGTTGACCACAAGATGCATTATATCAGTTGTCATGGAGAGGGGAACACTGAGCAAACAAGCGGGGTCAAGTCCCAAGATGAGGGGGGGTTTTGAGATGCCAGTTTCAGTTCAATGTGCATCAAACTGAGTTAGATTTGGAGCAGACATGAGGTAGAAATGATTGGCTGAGTAACCTTGATTACCAGCAGGGGGAAGTCGAAATGAGGAGATGTCTGGGTGGTTGCTATCGCAATAAGTGTTATGGGGGAGTAGAAGTGCAGGGTAGTAGTGAGATCGCGAGTCCTTGTATCATCCCCTAACCCTGCAGTAAAGTCAGCACCCATTCTTACCACAGTGTCCAATGAGGCCATCTCAATGTACAAGTCCTGGTCCATCACCTGTTGTGAATAAGATCAGTACAAAATACTTCACTTTTGAAAGAATCTCAACTGTTACCTGTCGTGAATAAGAGGTACAGATCAGTGTGAAATACTTCATTTCTAGAGGAGTCCCAGATCTTCAGACCCTCTTTTTGCAGTGCTGAGAGGTGATGCAACCCAACAAGCATGAACAAATCTATGTTTTTCGGTTTTTGGACCTGGGATGAATCCACCGGGAAGGACGTGCATTTTGCGATACTGCTTGTTGGGGGATAAGTTGAGCACTATCCATATACTAATCCAGCAGTCAGATTCCTTGTCTTTGTAGAGTTGGGCACTGTCAATTGATGCCATGATGACAATGTCATTATCTTTGATGTCCCCATCAAGATGAGCTCCTAAATAGTCCCACCCAGCTGCAATATTGTTGATAAGTGGGATTTTCATCAGTAAATCATCAAATCACTTACCGTGACTTATTCATACTTTTGGCGCTTGTTTCGCACCACAAGTTATCTAAGCAGCTTAAGCAATTTAAGTTTCGACTCTCAATAGCAAGTCATGTCAAGGTTAAGTAGTATAAGTGAAAAAGTCAGACAAGTGGGAATAAATTGCAAAAGTTGTGTACAGGTCATCCAAGCTATGCCACAATAGTAATTCTAAGTCGCCGTAATCATTCCAAGTCATGACGCAATATTAAAAGAGTGATGGTCAGTGAATTTGTTGATGTAAAATGCTCGGAATATATCATATGAATGATGGGGTTGGATCGGAGGCTTGGATGGGAGAAAATGAGTAGCATAGATTGGGATGAGATGTGCAGCATGATAAATAGTATCAATGTGAATGATTGATATGTTGGGTTGATTATGAGAGTTGAAGCCTGGCTGAGCAATCCACATTCCCATATCAGGGTCTGGCTCATCTGAGTGGACAAACCAATGTACTACCGCACATGGGTAGTACTGCCCATGCTGCATGAATGAAAAAAAGGCAAGGATGTGCACGACATCCAAACCTCGCATGCCTGTCAACTCTGGGTCAGTGGTAACGAATGCACAGTCATGCCGGGGATACTCGTATCTCCACAGTGGGCAGGAGCAAATATATTCGCGGTGCATGCCATGGATGCCACTAATGTCGCTTGGTGCATAAAATGCAGCTACTGCAGAATTGAAAACCGAGATCTTCCCATTGTAGAGGGGGCATTCATCAACAGGAATGTCGATGGGGTCCCGCATGTCATTTGTGTTCTCCTACTGGTAAAGAAAGCGCCGTAACAGACACTTGAGGTTGTTGATCCCGAGCTCTTCGCTAAGTTGTGGAATTGTCCTTGCTCGTTTCCGTTCTATTACATTGAGATCAACAAACATGGGTTTAGCAAACTCAAATGGCTTGGGACCTACGGGCTGTGCATGCAAGCTCAACATGAGCTTCAATGTCTGTCAGATCATTGATTGCCTCACCACCGGTATCCTCAATGTAGCCAGCTGATGATGGACTGTCACATACGCCAGCAGATGCCTCTGGGTAACTGCTATTTGCTGCTTCAAGTCAGTTCTCAAGATGTGCTTCGGAATTAGAAATTAGAAATTGCCGTACCTGATCCCTCTTCGGGTAGTACTGTAAGACATGTTCCCTCAAGCATTCCCCGCTTACGGAAATCAACACGGGCTGCCGCCAGTTTATCGAGCCATTGGTTGCAGAGGAGCATCTGCCCTAAGGCTTTATTGTGGCTAGAGCGATGATACTGTAAGGCTCTTTGACAGCCTTGATATGCTTTGATTCTGTGATGGATGAGCATAGTCCATTTGGTGCACCGAATTGACGGATCATGTAGGTATAATGTTTCATTGCATGTTGTCAAGGGAGTGCGAATGTTGAGACAACCCCAGTCAAGCAGAAAATTTCATGGTATCGGTGAAAATGATTCAGCGCATTGTCTATGTCCGTGAGAGTATCATTGGTGATTATGTTTCGGCGGACAAGGTAGCAGAATTCCAAGAATGCTTGGAAAGTCTGAACAACATCTATCGGAACATGGCCCTCAATTGCTGGTAGATATACCTGCATAATATCCAATTAAACTTTGCTCATGAATACGACCAATGAACAATACCTTCATGAGTGCTTTTGAATCATCCCCATCTACTGTTTGAAGTGCCGTCCCTGAGGGAATCTTTGGATGCCAGTGAACGGAGCAATGGCGGCAATCCTAGAACAACAGATTCTAATTGTTAGACCGCTTTGAGTTGCATAATCATAATGATGAACAAGACATACTGCCGATCAATGTCATCAAGTATGATCTTTGCCTGATTAGTGCCGTGAATCTTTTTGAGATACTTCTCAACCCAGTCGATGAGGTGGTCTTTGAACACTCCTTTGATGATTTGATGGAGGAGATCCGGCGAGAGTAGTTTGTGAATATTGGCACAAGGGAAATCATTCATGAATGGCTAAGTTGAGTTCCATTCATGGTTAGATTAGTATGCTTAGCAGCGATTGAGAGCAGAAGACGTACCACTAACTGACCAAACCATATTGTTCCCAGAGGACATCGAGTTCGAACTCTTCAACCAGCGCCTCAGTGTGTTCCCGACACCATGCGAGTGAGTCAGCATGGAGGTCCTTCCGAAATGAGAGGCACCTAAAGCAGGAACATCAGTTAAATGAACAATGCAGTGGATTGTGATATCAGCACTATGGCAATGTACCTTGGACACTAGTTGCGCACTATGCATGAGAGCAAAACTTGCTCTTCGTAATCCACAATATATGGCCCCAATCCATAAATCACACGGCAGTAATGACCATCTGCGAAACACACGACTTCCGGCTTCGTCATCCCAGGCTTCAGGGTCTGTAGAATGCCGGAAAGTGAAGTATGGAAGAGTTGACATTTGAAAAGATGGAATGCAACATGCAATGCATGCTCCTTCATTGCTGTGGAAAGTGGCCTTAGAGAAGGAAGAATTGAAAGTAAACTGGAAGTGTAAACAGCTTACTTTTGGGCATAGCAAGGAATCCAACGAGAATGAGGGCATTGCGATGGGCACGCCGAACATTATTGCAAATATTTCCGACCAAAAGATAGAGTGGATAGAAGTCATTTTGCCCTGTGGCAACTGAGACGGTTGTCTTGTCACTGCCTAAGATGATAGGCATGAACATTGATCCATGTGTACTTGCATCATCGGCAATAAGGTCCTAGCGGTGGATGACATTAGCCCAAACACCACCACTGCACGTAATTCTGCAGACTTACTGCCTGTTCCCAAGCCCAATCCCCAGACATGAAGTCATGAAAACGGCATTTATCTGTTGCAGATTCGAACTTGTGATAGGGCCAGAGGTCCATTTCATCCACAAAATCAGGATTTTCAAGGATCGCATGTACAAGTTTCTGAGGATCACGGAACCAGACTTCGTATGAGTCGTTCATCCAAGGGGGGACATCACCGGTAGGTTGTTTGCCAGTGTATTGGACACAGAAACTATCCCACTTTACATCGCCTAGCGGGGTGCTGTCAATGGTTCTGTACAAGTCCTGATGGTTTGTGAACAGTGGATGTCCCCCATTCTGCAATAGAGATGCAGCCCAAATAGTAAGAAGGTTATCAATTTGTGTTGCGGGCATTTGATTCCGTGTGAATAGAAAGTCAGCGAGTTCAAATTCCAAGCAATCCCGGTAAGGTGTCCAATCATTATTGCGCTTCTCCGGTACTGGAATCGGAGCAGTGCCATTAGGTAGGAATACCCCATTGGAGTCACAAGGTCGACCTACAATCAAGATGATTTTGTGAGTTTTTTCAATGCAATTCATTGTCAACAACCTACCGCTTAGTTTGACATGGTAATTCCAATAGAGCTTGTGGCTTGGTCCAAAAAACTCTGTATTAACAAGATGAGGGCTGTCAAGATGATGATCAGCCTCATTGTTTACCGGTGTCAGGGTAGCCGCAATGTCTACCTGTTCGCCAAGTTCTGTGTCAAATGGAATGTTGGTGTCCAATCCAGGAGGTAGTGGTTGTCGAAAAGGGGGAGAAGGAGGTGGCAGAGGTGGAGGTGGCAGAAAGACTGGATGAGCAGCATTTTGATGCTGGGTAAGGCCGGACTTATTTCTAAACCAACGCCCACAAGATGGCTTGGAGCAAGGATACTGTGCGTGTTGAACTTGTGACGGTGCTGAACTTGATGTGCCATGATGTGGAACGTTGTGTAAAAGTTGTTGGGTGCAGGAATAAGGCAAAGACATGAGCTAGTAGTAGCTCAATGAAGCGCCGTATAATCATAATCGTCCCTAGAAATGTTTGACTAAGTATTTGTATTCAATGAGGAAATTTTTGAGGGACTGACCTTCGCTAGCACCATTTCTTGTATTCCCCTGGTCCATCTGGCTTCCTTCGGCTTGTCTCCACTTCATCGGTGAAGTCATGTCATCTACAACAAACAACGTCCCTATTTCTCCTCGTCACACTAGAGTGGCAAATGCTAGTCGACATCCTGGTCTTATTCTCAAACCACAAGTTGCTTGACGTATCTCAGCTCAGAAACAGGCTGACGACAAGAAGGCTGCCAATGTGCTTGCTACCAAAGCCGCCACTACAACGAAAGGCATGAAACGCATTGCTGATATTGAGGACGTAATGGAAGCATCACAAGTCGCAGCTTCAGCACCTGTTAAGCCAGTTCGCCCTTGCTCAAAGGTTGTCAAGAAGGGTGCTGCCAATGACAACGCTACAATTGCTGATGGTAAGACATTCAGTAATACGTAGAAGCTCATTCTCGGTCTTATCTTAGTGCTAGGAGATGTAGACAGTGAATCCTCACAAGTCGCACCTTCAGCACCCAGTGTCAAGGCGGCTCGCCCTCACCCAAAGGTCATCAACAAGGGTGTTGCTAGTGGCCATGATACAACATATTCTGTCCCTACTGACGGTAAGACATTCAATAATATGTAGTGGCTCATTGTCCGTCTCACCTTAATACTAGCAGACATAGATGGGGGTGGTAAAGACGTCCATGATCCCGACCTTGTTAATACCAAGACCAGGACCACAGGCAAGAAGACATCAAAGAACCCCAACCAACAGCTTCGTGATGCAATCCAGAGGGTTCACAGTTGGAGATTGCCTGTTTCAAACGAAGGTTCGGCATGTGGCGATGACGGTAAAATGATGTGAGCATTTTTTTCTTTGTTGAACCACGATGTTGTTGCTCACCGAGGCTACACTTTTCTTCGTGAATGTTGCATGGTCAATTCAAAATCCTAGTGCATCCTCAAAGGCTGCTCTAGCTGGTCGGGTTGGCAGCTGGTTAGATGTTCAAATAGGCCGTACTCACCCTCACACATCACCTTCGAGCCTAACCACTGGCATGCCTCTGCTGTCAACTATCATGTCCAAAAACACCATCAGTACACGTGCCACAACAGTCAGCAGCCCACCATCTATTCTAGTTAAACCTGATGGCTGTGTTGGCCTCACTGAAAATACGAGCAATGATGAGAGGGCAACAGCAAGCATAGAAAAGGTGAAAAGACTGGTAAGTGCCCTCAATTATTGTGGGTTGAGCAGAGAACTTACCACCCAATGTGAAGATGAACCTTGTCGAAGTAACGCCTGTTGAGGCCAATGA
The DNA here is from genome assembly GCA_038090655.1 of Gastroboletus turbinatus. NCBI lineage: Eukaryota > Fungi > Basidiomycota > Agaricomycetes > Boletales > Boletaceae > Gastroboletus > Gastroboletus turbinatus. The sequence goes on from JBBPND010000040.1 coordinate 12,394, forward strand.
GATGGAAGTGGCCTCTCAGATCTCCCTGAAAAGGAAGGAACGTGAGGAGGAGGGACATGTCTCAATCTCTGAACCAGGAGAGGTCTACCTGGTCAAACCTGCAGAGGATGAAGCTGGTGATGTGAACATGGAAGATGAAGTCAGGATGAGAACATGGAAGATGGAAATGGCGACGAGGACATGGAAGTCGAGGAGATTGAGGTGTCACAGGTGCCATCGTGGTATGATTCATACAAGCCAGATGTAGAGGAAGTGGTGGAGATGGAGATGGAGATGATGGCCCATGCACGTTCACACCAGACGGATGTAGTGAGCCACATATGTTTACTTCATCTTTGATACTCACATCAGAATTTCCATCAGACTTCTGTAACCATCACGAGTCAAGCTTCTAAGAGGATCAAACTGGAACCTTCCGAGCCCACAGTTGGCGCCACATCCCAGTCAGTATCTACTGACTCCACTTCCTCCTCTACCACGAACGAGAAGAATGGAGGTAGCTCACAGCACCCCAACAACACATCCCTCCCTGCCTCCTTTTCCAAAGAGAAGTGGAGGAAAGCTGTAATCCCCACTCTATGCCTTTGGGCTGCCAGTCAGAACAACGTTTGGGGCATTTCAAAGGTGCAGATTGCGTCTGCTCTCAAAGAGATCACACCCGTCGTGTATCCTGAGATTTCTAACATAATGTCTTACCTGGATGTGTCGTCTGCGCCAGTTGCTGTGGCACGTTTCCTATTCTCATTTTGATAGTATTACCACTGATATATATCTACAGGCATATCAGCAGTTGTGTGAATGGCACCATGGTGTTGGCTCTGCTGCTATCGCCCTTCTCACTAGTTTCTTCACTGGTACTCCTGACGAAAGCATTGCTGAGATGGCTCAACAACTTCTGGACAAGCTCGCATTCCTATATGAGGACTTCGAGAACACAGATTCCAACAAAGCATTCTGCTCCGTCTTCTTGACTCGGCTACTCACCACTACTCACTTTCATAGTATCAAAGGCCATGTCAATGTCCTGTCCCTCAATACCGACCAGCTTGCAAGGAATGGTGTTAAGGGTATTATAGGCCTTTGCAGCACTGCGGTATTAATATATTTTCTAACATTGTCATTACTCCGAGACTCATGAGAATACTTTTATCTAGCTTGAACATGCGCTTCACCTCATTTCCTGTGGTGAGATTCAAGTCAGTTCCATTGTCCCAAGCTCCTCGAAAGGAAAGGTTGCCATCAAGACACCTATCTGTCTCAACTGAGCATCTGGACGAGAGAGCATGATGGCGTTCTCATTCTCTGAGCAGAATTGGGGCAGTGTCACACGAAAGCTCACAGCTGCTGTAGGCAGACAGAGTGCTGAGCAAATCGGAAGCATTGTGGAGTTAGCGGTGGCCACATGGGATAATGAGATGGATCCTGAGGATTCCGAGGAGGCTATGAATGCTTCTCATGATGTCGATGAGTATTCTTTGATCTGTAAGTTGTTGTGCCGTCTCTTTACTTGGCTGACAAATTTCATTGCAGAATGACGAATTCCGACGCGATGGTCCCAGCGCCGACATATTATACCAGTTCTGTTCCTATCTTCAAGTTTCTGTCACCACAGCTCCCGGTTTACTTCCACTTGTTTTTGGTACCAAATGCAACCCATTGCGTTTTCTTACCACTTTCATTTGCGCCCACCACTCACTTACATCTGCGCTTATCATGTTTGGATGGTGAGCTTATTTTCCCATGGTCTACTTAATACTTACTTTCCATGTGCTTTTTTACGACTGAATTCATGGCGTGTGCCACTGTCCTTATTATTTTAAGTCAGAAATAAGTGATAAAGCAGTGATTAAGTGTGGTTTCAGCAATGAGATCTACTTCTACAAGCACACTTTTACTTATTTTCTGTTCCTCTCCAAGGTCGATATAAGTATGCATAAGTTGTGTAGGTGACGGTAAAGCTTTGATAAGTGATCTAGTGATTTACTGATGTTGCAGAAACAATGGCAGTCATCAAGGACATCATGGGTTCACATTTGTAGGTATGTCATTGTGCGTGTGTTTTCCAGATTGCAATAGAGAGCTTGAAGCTGTGGTCCAAGCGGGAGAGTAGTGAATGTCTTAGCAGGAACCTTGAGGCGACCGTGGCTGGCTTCGAGCTTTGCCTCATTCCAATGAAATGTATTGCAGGTTGGACATCTTTTGAGGTCTGCAAAAGATCCTATGAATGCCAGGCATGAGTTTAAACACATATTGTGTTCAATTGGTTAAATTCCTGTGTATGCTGCAATGAGATCCTCCACTGCACCAAATCTAAGGCAATCCTCAACTCCAAGAGCACCTGGAAAGTTCATTCACGTGGATTTGATGACTTAAACATATGCATTTTATCAGGCATGCTTGAGGGCTAAGTAGGTTGAGATATGGTGGTGAATATCAGGGCTGTTGATTTGGACAGGAGCCTCAAGTGGATTGCGAAGCCTTGTAAGCATGGGCACAGTCATCTTTGCAATAGAATCCTCAAGTGATGCATTCCAGACAATGTGGATAAATGTCATGGTATGTTGAAGCTTAGGAATTGTGGTGCATCGGGACAGTTCATTAAGATTGATGTTTGGTGGGCACCTTCTATCATATACAATTTGATGTGCTCAGTTGGAAATCAGTGGGGGAATAGGGGGGTCGTGTGACTGCTGGTTTGGAAGTAGAGGAGGATTAGGCAGATCATGAGGAGGTTGGGGAGGAGGAAGAGGACTCAGCAAACACTGGGGAGGAAGAGGAGGCTGAGGAGAATGCCAAGCAAACTCTTCAGGAGGTTCTACAATGGGAGAGGAAGGAGGGAAGTACAGTGGTGAATAAGACCACTCCAGGGGGGGCGAGGGGGTCATTCGCTCTTGTATGGGCTGTTCAGGGCCTTCAGGCTAATTGAAATAATTTAGCATAGTCCTGCATAGTTGATTAGGAAACATACCTCTGGAGGAAGGTTTTCCTTGTTCCTCATGCATTTTTGTTTACCAACTCAGCTCTGTGCATCTGGGCCCTCTTGTGCTCACACTAGGTTGGTGATCGACAGAAGGTTGATTAGGGATGGCAAAATTCAAGACGAGCAGACAGGCAGCATCTAGAGACATTGCTCTGGTCGCTTTGATCTTCATATGCTCGTCCTCATTCACTTCAGACAAATGACAATAGAAGGTTGGCTCGGGGAGGAGGCTGAGGTTGTCCTTTGCAATGCTTGCGACATACACAGACTCATTGCTTTGAGTGGTTGGGTCAATCTTCTTCCATGCTACAATAACAATTAGTACAGTAGGAGGAATGAAGACAACAAAATTGTGCATACCAGGCATCAGGAGCAAGTGTATGGAGGCCCAGGAGGTAGAGCTGGTATAAATTTGTGCTCTCACAACGCAAAGGTGTGTGCAAGGTGTGTGCAAGGTGTGCTGCAATGTGTAAGGTATCGTGAAGCACAGTGCAATAGGCGATATCATGATGTTGATGGCAGCATGCACTTGCGTTATCAGTGCATCGGATTACACTAATCATATGAAAATTACATATTTGGTAAGAAATATATAGTCCGGTTGATGTGGGATCATCTCTGACACAACCTAATCATAACCAGTTTTCACTGGGCATGACCTGGCAAGTGTACAAGTTTCCAAATGAAAATTGGGATATCTATGTGTTTGTTACTGTGCAAGTGGGCTTGAAGGGGAATTCATTACCCTTGGCTGTGAATCCATGCCATCTTGGCAACTCCCATTATGAATGTGGTTCGAGTTGACCATTATTTTCTATTCTTGTAGATGCATCTACGGATCCTACATCAATGTACAGTATGTATTGTAAGTACAAGAATAAGTTGGTACAAAATAGCTGACAGTCTATGTACACACCAATATCTTTGTCACAGAGTATGTAGTATCATGATCTTGATCATAATCACCACAATAATGGCATCAGCAAAGCAGTGGTGAACTGTCAGTGACTCACCTTTCTGTCTCAGTCAAATCAATCCTAGTGATCAAGAACATGGTGTACATTCAAGATTCAAAATGGCATTTAGGCTATGTTCAGCAACATGAGTATGACTCGACTCTTGTGCATGGTACTGGAGTGAAAAATGAGTAGCTGTTTGTTGTACTGATCCAGTCAACAAGGGCAAAACTTTCAATCCACTGAGTTATCATTACCTACACTCTATGATGCGGTCCAGATGAAATTTGTCTAGGATAGATGCAGGGGTGATCCTGACTCTTTCCTATCATGACAATGGTGCCTACCTCTCATCTCTAAGAGGGCATTCTTCATCTGACCCACAAGGACATGGCAGCACCTGGGCACTGGTGTTTAATGTGGCATAATGATCCTTCTGCAGGACTACAATATGCACATGCAACCATTGTGCCTGGATTTTGCTGACAGCTGCCAAACTGGAGTGCTTTGCAAGCTGACTGTCAACTGCTTACAATGATGAGGATTATATATCCTGCTGGTGGTGGTATCGGACTCCCACCTTCAATGTCTCCTAACTCATTCTTTTGTAGTCTTTAGGTAGTTTTGGAAGTAAGGAGAGGTGAAGAATGCTTTTCCCGCTCCTAGAAATCCTGTGAAAACGGTGATGGGTACGTTGAGTATCTTCTGCGCCGGCATGATCATTATCCAGATAATTGATTCAATCTCAGAGGCCTTGTGTGACCAGTTAGGTAGTATGCATGTATGTAATGATGGGCGCTTCCGAGTGCCACGACTAAATATTGAACACGACAGCAACAACGAGTTGAGCACGAACTTGGCCATGTCGGGTCGCACTAAACACTCGACGCCGACCGCCGTGAACCGGAAAGTCGGTCCTCTCCTCATCAACGCGTCTCTGGTCGCTACGGCCCACACGTACCTCGCGTTCTCTGCATTTGCCTCCGCCCTCCTCCTAGGTTGTGCACTCCACTACAGGAAAATCGTCAAGAATGGCATCGCAGGATATCCAGAAGAGTGGTTTCCTTCCGTTTCTGCGACGTCAGTGTGTTTTGTTAACTCTCGAAACGAATTGTTTTTCTCATGTGCCACTTCAACGGTCATTCAACTAGTATCGGAGACTGGTACCCAGAGCGCAACGTCTTCCAGATCGTCATCGCAATAACGAGCGGTCCCCGCTTCGGTCTGGTATTTCTACAATACCTTATCACCCGCACGTCTCATTCTACCTTACCCCGTTGGGTCTTCCTTACCGGTATCGTACGCACACTTGCATGTGGAGGCTGGGTGTATATCACGTCAAATGATGACCACGATGTACATGATGTGCTTATGGTGTTGTACATTGTATGCAATGTACCGTGGATGCTCGGAGGGATCATGAATACCCCTGCTAACCACGTCCAAGCGAGGAAGAGACGGTTCGTGTCGTTATTTCCCATTCGTCAGCCAATTTTTATCCCACACCCACAGGCAATTCGTCACTGTTGCGTACGTATCCTCGCGAATCAATGTTGGATTTTCGTTGACATTCAGTCTAGTTTCTTTGCGTTAATCATCCCTCTGGTGTACTTCTTCATCCAACATAAAGTACACAGAATACCTGGAGGTAGTGTTCACATTTCTTTGTCATTTGGCTAAACTCACTTTCTCATAGCGTATACACGATACGCTTTCTTCGAATGGGGACTCATCTTCTTGGACATACTCTATGACTCAATTTCGGCAGCTGACTTCAAACATTGTAACTTGCAGGCAAGGAAGTTTGAATTCTACCCTTCCTATTTGCTTACCCTATCCATAGATTGCTGTAGGTGTATCACTGGACTCCAGTATCGAGCATAAAAACATGTATACTAATCAACTGCATCACCTTGTCTAATTGCAATCTGACGTTCCGTATCAATAGACCCCTACCTCCTCCCCATGACAATAAGCTGACGTCTATTCATGGCAACACGCCCAAGCCGAATGACAAAGCTGTGTCAACGGCCGCCAATGTCAAGGCTCAAGCAACACTTACCCCAGATAAACCTACTGCGGATGCTCAGGCGGGAGGACATACTTCTAGAGGCTGGAGACATTTGACTTTCCTGATGAACCTCGCGTCAAGACATTGGCTGAGCTTCGCGGCTGATGTTTACTTGTGTGAGTGGTGGGACCCATCTCTCCTTGCAATAAGATTCTGAATTCCCATTCTGTGCTGTCAATTTGCGCACTTTAAAACTTTTGAACCCGATTAGCGTACCTATTTTGGTCTATCGTAACCTCTCTGCTTACGACGCTGTTTTACTTCTCTGTCTGGGAACTCGGTCTCTCTGGCGCAGAAGCAGCGTTGTTCATCTATCTTACCCCGGCTTTACTTGGGATAACACCTATCCGCAACTGGGCAGTGACAAGATGGGGTAGAGTGACATTGAGGGTTCTTTCCCTGATCGGGCTGGCAGCATATAAGATTGATGACCCCCTGGAACGACTTTGGGCTGTCATTGGGGCAAACATAGCTGTTCTTCTGAGTCAAGCAGCAGATTGGACTAAAGGAGATGACGCATACCAGGGACTCCGTACGTTTTATTATTATTGCCGTGACAAGAGGGACACGGGATGTTCAATTCGATGTCTAGTCTTAGGTGTAGGATTGATACTGTCATCCCTGTCCAAGCACGTCAATCATTCGAACAATCCAGGTATGAGGATTAACGGGTCTCACAACTCAGGTGAATTCATTTTTGCGTTGTAGTCTGGCCAATGTTGAACGAAGAGACTGGTGGTTACAACAAGACCGGAATGGTGATTGCTGTCTGTGCTATCCTCGAACTAGCCACCCGTCCGTCTAGCGCTGTTATGAAGGAAGGAAAGTCAGGGAGGCCGAAGGATGCATCGAACAATGCAAAGGACACTCCACGAAATTGGATAGCGTCGTCAATCGCACTGGGGTCGTTGTTCTTCACGTTGCATTGCATGTTCACTGACTCTAGCACCATCATCGCTTGGTCATGGACCGGATACCAGGACGGACAGCCCAGAGGACCACTGCCACATTTACATGGGTCCATCACTTTAGTTGCGCAATCTCTCGGTCTCATCATTCCGGCCGTCCTTCCAACTTCAGCTTCTTCCGCGTTACTCAACCATCCTTTGTGGTTTACGTACGGTTGTGTGAGCGCATTTTTTATGTACCGTTTTCGGGATTGGACAGGTTTTCTGGGTGGACTGAACTTTGCAATCTTCTGCACGTCAATTCTCCCTTCGCTTTTGTCACAACCTTCCGCGTGGCAAGGTGATAAAGTGGGCAGGAGGTATTTCGTGATGTTCTTTGTCGCCATTCTGTTCTACCTCGCAAATATGTGGACCGTTGCATATGCTTTCGTTCCTGGGGGCGCCTACCTGAGGGAGAGAACTGACTTGTACGTACCTCTTACATCATTTCGTCCCGTGTTCAGGACTGTTCATGACTGTCTTCGCCAGAGTCCTCGCCGCGCAGCTAGCTGCTATCTCGCCTGCATTCCGCTCGCCGTTCGGAGCATCGACCCGGCCCAACTCCTTTCTTCGTATCCCAAATTCAACACGTACTCAAATCTCTGCGATCTTGTGTCTTTTATCCCTTGTTTCTGTTCTGGCCACACTCCTCCGTTGGCCCGCTGTGGGTCCGAGACCGTTCAAAGCTGGGACAAGGGTCTTCAATGCTGGTATCTGGACCATTCATTTCGGGATTGACAACGTAGGACATGACAGTCAGCGTCGCATACGGGATGTGATCAGGTGTGTTGCTAGCTTTGTTCTAGAGGAATCCGTCCATGTGTGATGACCTGAATTGGATGTTGACAGAGATATGGAGCTTGATGTCGTCGGCTTGTTGGAGACAGATTTGCACGTGAGTGCTGATGCTGTTGTTGTACGAATGCAACTGAAATATATACGGATTAGCGAACGGTGTATGGGAATCGCGACCTGTGAGTCGTGCAGTTTATCAGTTGAACGGATCGCAAACCTGACACGTCGATCAGGACTCGTGTCGCTGCCGAGGAGTTGGGCTACGTGAGTTGGATGATCCTTTTGGTGACGGGTACGGTACCTGAGTACCTTTCCTAGTATGTTGACCTAGGTCCGGGTCCCAGCATGCATACATGGGGAGCAGCCTTATTGTCCAAGGCAGGTACCCCTACTTGGCAGGCGTGGCTGGAAGACTGACCCAGATGCTTTCAGTTCCCGATCATCCATTCGTATCACCACCTGCTTCCGTCACCTCATGGCGAGCTTGCTCCGGCCATTGAAGCTGTTCTCGATGTATACGGCACGGAGATCACGGTAGTTGTCTCTCATAATGGTCAGGGTATGTCTATGCCATTTAAAATCCACGTTTCGTCAAAAGGCTCACCCTTTGTCTGTAGAGGAAGACCCCCTGGATAGAGAGTTACAAAGCAAAGAGCTGGCACGCATTATGGCTGCGTCATACCCTCGACCAGTGGTGTTCTTGGGATACGTAGTCAGCAAGCCTCTGGCACCCAGACGTATGTATCTTCTGCTGACTAGTCTTTGACCGGAAGCTGAAAGGGGACAAAGCTGCTCCATACGATATCCTCGTGAACGATGGGCTTGTGTATGATATCGATCCACATGATTTGGACAGATGGTACGTAGACTTGTTGCTCATGGGGGATCACCGATCGAGGCGTCTATCATAGGTGCGAGTATATCCTGTACCGAGGCTTGTATCGCACTGCCTATGCGAGGGTATCCCGTGGCATCGTCACGGACACGGAGCTCCAGATTGGGCAATTTGTCCTCCCAAAACACGGGTTTGTCCTTACTAATCAGACGGAGGAAGCGCGTATTCTACGTTCATGGAAGGAGAATATTCCAGAACATCATGCATGTCTTCCTTGCTTCATGTCTTATATTCCACTTACCGCTCGACAGTGGTTCCCAATGGAATACTATGGAAATGAGCACGAAGGGGGTGTAAATGGCCACCATTACCACGTATTTGACACCGTGCGTACCCAATGCCATCAATCCTGTTAAATAGCGAATGAACTCTTTTCTAGCCACTATATTATCATCTTCCTGACGGCGCTGTGCTGTAGAATAGTCTTCTTACTATACGACAATCAGTGTCATTACTGTATTCTTGTACTGCTCTCATCGGTTCCCTCCTGCCCATCTTCCTCGCTACTTTCGTAGTCCGCGGCATCATCCTGAGTCTCCTCGCTGTCGTGTGCATCATTGTCTTCCTCCCAATTCCCCTCGCTCTCCTCTTCAGAACTGCTTTCAAAATCTTGCTTATCATTGTCACTTGCATAAAATTTATCCAAATCCCTCCAGGTTTCCTTCGCTTCGCGTGATGGCGTTGAGTTGCCTGTAGGTGTGAGTACGACAGGTGTGACGCCCGCCGATCCCAATGCCTTTGGTGCTGTGGAACTTGTTGAGCTGATCGCTTGAGGTGGTGGTACTACAGGGAGGGCGTCCTCTTCATTCTGCCGGAGCAAAGGGTCGACTCCTCCTTCTAGCCATTCTGGGAGGATGCTATCGCGAAGCGTAGCTTTCCCTGTGACAATGCCAAGGGAGCCAATCGGTAGGTGATGGTGGCCTGACCACGAAACGTTGGAATCATGTCAAGACCTCCCACCAACAACGCACCTAAGATCTCCTCACTCTCTTCGACGACGCCAGCTTTCCCATCGAACAAAACCTTCATTACCTGTTCTCGTCGAAGTATGACACCACCTTGTTCTTCCGGCTCTCCGCCGTTTATTGTTGGCGATACGCCTACGAGAAGTGATTTGAGCATACGAGTTCGGTCCCGGACGTCGTAATTTAGGTCATATTTCCCAAGAGCCAACACGTGGCGACAAAGTAGACCCAGTCTCTGGTCCGTTGGACAGAGCAAAAAAAGTTTGGCGGCGAGAGTGAGAGCTTGAAGCTTAACGGGCGGTGCCTAGTGCGCGTGTACATGAGTACTGCCGGGAGACGCGAGGAGCTACAAATACCTCTGTGTTGAAAGACTTGGAAATTTTCCGCAAGACGTCTGGTGCCCAATCAGCGACACCTTCTATTACGGTGCTTATTCCTGGTGCTGCGCTGTACTGGCCTACCAGCCAGAGAACACAAGCACGCGCTTGAGGGTGCCTAATGTCGTCCACCCGTCGGGCAAGAAGCGAGATTATGGTGAGCGGCGATTGCGACGATGTGAGAGTAGAAGGGCCAATAAGAAGTTGGTTCTGGACAAGAGCCTTCAAGACTAAAACGGCATTGCTGACAACAATATCTGATGCCTGCTTGGTAGAGATCACGATGCGACAGATCACAAAGACATACCATGTCCGCTCTTGATCATAACCATGAGGGCTGAGAGACAATGTGGCGTACATGCCGGAACTATTCTTGCGCATCGACCAATGGCATGAATCGCATCTCCCACCACAATATCATCCACATCTTCCGCACAATCCTAGAAATGACATGAAAAATTAGATTAGATGCCGTCCGAAGGCAGCATTTTGGAACCGGAACACACGATAAACTCGCGAAGGAGTGCTTGGTGATTATCCACAGTACAGAGGTTCAACATTACTTTGATTTTGTCTCTTTTCACTTGCAAAGGATCGTCGGTGCGCACTAGGAATCGCTGGTATTGCGTTGAGAACAGTTGCTGTCGGGCAAGAATGAGTTATGTCCCCAACGTCAAATATGAATACTCACCGGATGTGCACGTGTGATAATCAATAGATACGAAAGGACCACACGTTCGACTTCTCGCGATGCGTGGATAATGCGGAATAGGGGGTTCACAATTTTGCTCGTAAACGACGGAGGACCTGTATAGTAAAAGACGCGCACAACAGCAAGCACTACCTAAGGAAATGTGAACTAGAGATATGGCTGTGGGAATAAATTGGAGACGCACTGCCGTGTTCTTGGACTGGAAGAGTGGCTCTGATGATGCAAGGAGGAGCTGAAGGTCAGCATCAAGTTCTTCCTCCATGGACTCGCCATGTTGCGAGACGGTTGGTTTAGGCAACATCGTGCGCGCATATCTGACTAGAAGATTGAGGAGATAGACTTGTCCCCACTCATCCGCATCTATGAGAATTTTGCACAGACGTCTATATTGCTGGTGCAGGAGATCTAGTCGCGTGGGGCAGACGGACTCGAATGCAACGACTGCGCTGCCTATCGAGAGAGGGGATCGGTCGCGGAGAAGAGTAGTTATGACCGATATCAGAGCAGGTTGTTGTGTAGCATCTAATCTAAAAGATATTCATCGACTGGTTGAGAGAAAAACAAACGAGCACAATACGTACTGGAAAGCTTTTGGTATTGCGAGAGCGGCTGCCTTACGAACGTACGGACTGAGATCTGCTGCACATTTCTTGATCGCAAGGACTACCAGACCGCATATCATTGGAACTTTGATACCACTCAGGACACGTAGCGCCATAGCGCGAATAAGTGGACTGGGGTCAGCAAGGTCCTTTTGGAAAGTGTTGATTGAGAGCAAAGCAAGATCGGGTTCGTGTTCGGCATAACGCAAGAGGTAGATATAGACAAGCTTTCTGATCTCGAGGTTCTGCGAGGCCACGTTCTTGACGACTTGGGGGAAGTAGTTGGAGACATTGCGACCTTTGGAAATGAGCTGTTGCCCAATGTGCTGTTGGTCTGGACGGTGTTCCTCTAGATGTACACTTACGGCTATGAGACGCTTCATCGCGTCAAGCTTCTCCCTGTCGCTGCTCGAGTCAAGCTGTTTCCCAATGTTCTTCACCTTGTCATCTGGCATGTCGAAGATGGATGTTCCACCGAGTGTCATGGAGAGATCACGGGTGTGCTCGCTGAAGGTCTCTTGAATACGCATACCAAGTCTCGCTGCATTTTCAGTAAAAGCATTGAGATTGACGTTGTCCATTACTATGGGTCGAGTCTAGCACAGAATGAGCCGAGACGCGCGAAGAGTGGGTGAGCTACGAGTTCGTTGTGATACGATTCATGTACTGTCTCTTTGACAGACCCGGGAAGAGTCAAAAACTTGAAAGTCAGTCATTCTTCCAAGTTCTAATTCATATACCAAATTCGTTGAATTGGCAGACGCGGCGTCGTCAACTCTCCGATAGCAAAGAATATTTCTATTTCACGGTAGCAAGACAAGTCATGTATCTATCAAGGCTCCAAGGAAGCAGGGAACGTCCCACTCTCTCTTTGCTCATCGAATCTGGCTATCTGCGGAAGACACTCAGTGGTGGAATAGGATAGCAACTGTTTGTACCATACCCATTCATCTACAAAGAAATAAGACAACGAGATACCACATAGCGGCCCAAAACACTTACTTGGACAGAGAGAATTGTACGCCCTCTTGAACTGTTTGCACGGTGCAAAATCTTCCCCTTTGGCAGCGACACACTTGAAGTAATCGGTGTAGTTTTGGAAGCTATGCCCGCGCCTAAGCACACGAGCCCACATGTACCACAAGATTCAATCATACCAGTGCCTCGTCTGGTTGGTGTTGGGGAAACGGGCTGACACGGCTGTTAGGCGAAGCAATTCAACTGGGAGTCTTCAACTCACCGTCGAAACCCGCAGTCTGCAGAACGTATTTGCTACAAAAAAATGAGTTTCCAGTTACTTAAACAGAGAGCAAGAGAGTCACCTGGACAAGTCGGAATCAGACATTTTGGTTACTTGCAGACGTTGATGGAAGACGTTCAACTCGGAGGATGGCGGACTCTATGTTGGATTACATAAGCCACCACTTAGCATTCATTCGACTTGCCATTTGGCTATCATCAGAATATCCCTTCAGATCCCAATACCACTATCCCCGCACCATTGCGATCATGGACGCGCTCAAAGCTGAAATTGCCCTCAAACGCAAAACTTTGGGGAGTGACGTCGGCTCCCGGCCAACGAAGTACGTGCGACGAGGAGACATCGAGAGGATCAAGCAGGAAGAGGAGCAGAAGGCTAAGCAAGAGCAAGCACGACTCATGCAAGAAGAAACGCGAAACAAGGCTGAAGTTACCACTACCGAGCAGGCAAAGCCAGATGCAAATGTGAGTATCCTCCCTCCTGTCGTACCAATATATTGTTTACATGCGAATGGAAAGCAGAAGCCATCTCCGTCAGATTCCCTCACACCTGCTGTTGAATCCCGAGATTCAAGCTCACCAATCCCCGAATCATCTTTCAATATCTCAAATGAGGAGACTATCCGCAGGCTTCGTGCCAAAGGACAACCTATTCGGCTTTTTGCCGAAGCCGACAGAGACCGGAGGCTACGTTTACGCGCGCTGGAGCTGATTGAGGAAAAAGGGAACGACCGTCAGGGTGGCCAGAATGATTTCAAAAAGGCGTTGGAAGACGTTGAGAATGTAGAGCGAGAGCTCAGGAATAAGAGCAAGGGGAAAAAGAAGGGTGACGCTGAAGAGCCGAGCACAGGCGTTCTGGACCTGGCCTTGATCAAAACCGACCCAGACAGGTTATATCCGCTTATCTACTATGCTCTGAAGCGCACTCTCAAAGAGTGGGAGGAAGCCATGGACGACAGACCAGGTCGGGAAAAATGACGTCTTTGGTCCATCAAGCTTACCTCCTCTCACAGAGCATATCAAGCGGACTACGCAAGGAAAACTAGCAGCCGCAACCCAAGTTCAATCTGCGGAATACCTTAAGCCGCTCTTCAAGACTTTGCGTTCAAGAGTACGTCAGCCGCTTCCAAATTGATTTCACTTCGACACTCAGCCAATGATAGTCATTACCTTCAGACATGCTGGCTCGCATAGCTGAGATTGTCCATTACATGCAGAAGCGACAATACCAGAAGGCCAATGATGCATATCTCAGATTGTCGATAGGCAACGCGCCATGGCCCATAGGTGTGACCATGGTTGGGTATATTTTCCTCCAAACCCACCACTAGAATTGCCACTTACATTCCTCTTCCAGTATCCACGAACGTTCAGCACGAGAGAAAATCTCTACCGATCAAGTTGCACATGTGCTCAATGACGAAGTCAGCCGAAAGTACATTCAGAGCCTGAAACGGTACCCTAATCTCTAGATGCTTCTAAACAGTGATTAATCGCCTTGTAGGCTTTTGACGTTTTCACAAACAAAGTACCCGCCAGACGATGTCTCACAATTGATGGGATAAATTGAAGGATACTGTACAGCTGTATGTTGATTATTCCCCAACTGCTTTGTCGTCACATGCAGTTGTTCGGCCAACTTGAAGTGGTTCTGTATCCTTTGACGACTCTTCTAACACAAACCCATCTTCCGGGACGTCGATAGTTTTGGATAGGCGTTCGGAAACAGTATCTGAATCGTCGCCTTCCTGCATAGGTGGCGTTGGCGGTGGTTGAGGACCCGCATTTCCGTCGGCTTCAACAATGTAACCCCGCTCGTCATCATCATCCCAACCTTCGCCCGATAGCCCAAGTTCCTCGTTATCTCTCATCATCTCTCTTTTCAACCTCTCAATCTCTTTCAGATGCTTCTTGCTCCGCTCATGACTGTCCCAGGCAGCTTCACTTTTAAATGACTTCCCGCACGCTACACATTCCCATTCCTCCGGATCCTCTCCTTCTGCAGCTGCCCATTCGAGGTCGTCGTGCTGGTGGTCTTTGGTAACTTTTTGCCATTCTTGCTCGACGTAGGGGGTATTGTTAGTTTGTGCCCTTCGGGAATTGGACTTCGAGCCCAATGGTGCTAAGGAGTCATCAGGCTTCGTCCGATTAAGTCGTGCTTGGTGAGCAAGATGGCTCTTGTAACGTGGGTCACGTTTTCGGACGAACATTGCCAAGGACTGCCGAATTCATGGTTAGAGCTGATCTGCCCATATAGAGCAGCTGGGACGGGCACACACCCTTACGATTTCGTTGTATTCCTTTCGTGCATCATCCCGTGCTTTCTTATTTTCTTTCTCCATTATCCTATACATGGATCAACATGGCCCTTAGATCATCATACGACAGAAAAGACCGACCTTCGTATTCTGCGATCGGGCGCGTCTATTGTGTTGTAGTGATCCATCCACGTGAACTCTTTCAATGTAGAAAAGTTCAGCCACGCATTGTAGAAATTCTTAACAGCCTCAGATGGTGTGGTTGGAGACGTCCAGGACCACGTCGAATAGCCGAACTGTGGGTATTCAATATCGGATAGCATAGTCTCCTCTTGCGCAAGCCTGGAGAACAAATTATGATAAAGTGTGAAGAACCCCTGGAAGAAGAAAAAAGACGTCTATGAAGTGTCTCAATGACGTGGAAGGAAAGCGAAACACACGTTTCGGCTGTCATCAAATCCAGACCATTTACTGGCATCGAAGAACTGAGACAAGTGCCGCACTGTCAATCCCCGATCACGAGCGCGGGGAGGTGGTGCACCCCTTCTGATGTCCTCGAACACAGCTTCTGCATCTGGTTCTGGTGCTAGTGATGCTTTGTGCGAATCATACCAAGCCCGTTCCTACTTGGACATCCTTGGCGTCAGGCTTTGGTGTGAATGGGTACATTGGTATATTTTGGCATACCTGCTCGTCACTGAGAACCTACAGCCAATGGATACGTGAGCGAACGACTCGATTTGCCGAGGTCATGTCTGATAACCCACCTCATATGCTTGCTGAATCACCGCGAAGCGTTGCGTAGCACCCTCGACGTCATCCTTGTTCTTATCGGGATGGTGGATGAGGGCAAGTTTCCTGAACGCTTTCTACAATAGTGTTGAGACACTTGCAAGTGAGTTGAAGAGTGGAACGTGCCTTGATCTCATCGGTTGTCGCAGACTCTTCAACACCAAGAAGTTCATAATAATCAGGTATAGAGGCGTCCTGAGCTTCGCTATTCCTCGCGGCGGACTCCCGAGCGCCCATATTCTACAGCGCGGAGTTACTCAGGGTCCTTTGGAATAATGATAGGAAGATATTGAATGTTTGTGAGGCTCAGCCGGCCTGCAGGATCAAGTCACTGGACTAAATGTGATTGGGTTTCCAAAAAAGGGAACTAAAGTTCACCACCTGAACTTAGCGCCGCGCTAGCAGAAGTGATGTTTTCACTTCCCTGGACTCCATTCACTCCTTCCACTCTCGAATCACCGTGGTGACTGTTAAACATTTGGATCATGTCCGACTTCTTTAGATCATCGTCCAGTAATAAGCCAGGTATACCTTTGCTTTTTTCGGTGCGTTTCGGGAATCTAAAGGGTCCTACGTAGACATGGCCGCCCAGAAGGATGCCGTCGTGAACGCCATTCGTGCAGAAATAAACCTTGCCACAGCGCAAGAACTCATCACTGTACGCTTTTTCGTGATGCATCGGATGATATGTCTCATGTACATGATTCAGAAAACTTCCGAAAAATGCTTTGCAAAATGCGTTCCGAAGCCGGGGACGTCATTAACGAGCTCGGAAGAGGTACGTTCCAGTGTGTCTTTTTGGGATGTTCGTGGTCATGGCTCACCGAGTTGCTCTCTTCAGACGTGCTTGACACGATGCATGGATCGCTACTTAGAGGCATGTAAGTATCAGCCTATTGAGGTCGACCCCAAGTTTGATCCATGTCTTTCATTTGTAGTCAACATCGTGAGTCGGACGCTTACAAACAGAGCCAATCAGCATGGCAGGGAAAGTACATTATAGCTTTTGGAACCTACACACTTTTGGTCATGGTTTAAACGTCAATAGATGACACAGCATTTGTCGAGCATTCCTTGTCAGATTTGTAGAGGCAATAATCCGGTGTTTATTGTTAAACTAATTCAAAAGTTTAGTGGGATGTGGATAAATATGCTGGTGGGTACTACTAGAGAGCTATAAAAGGTATGTATGCAAAATGGCGATGTGAGTTGATATGCCCAATTAGAACGAACTGGATTGCAATGGATAGGGTGCGGAAATCGGAAGAAGACGAATATATACTATGGAAGTTGCAACGTCTGGTGTTCGGATGTTCATGCTGTGGTTGATAGGAATTGCTATTGTTATCGGGTATTAGGACTTGGTATCCGAGTTGGACATACTAAGTATGGCCAGAACAACAGGTATTGATGCGTCGTACTGTGCACGTGTTAGGTGCTGAGCCAGCTGGCTAGGACGGGGTGGTCAGCAGTGGTGGGGATGGCGTTCCAAATGGTGGTATGGCCGCAGCACCCGCAGGTGGTTGAAGACTGTCAGGGAAAAAGAGCATCCTACTATCGTCCTCGTACGGAAGTGAATGAACTGAGGCGGCAGAATACGATCGCTGATATGAACCATGGAAGGAGAGGGATCGAGAGGAACCACAATTAGCAGAAAGCGAAGAATGAGGTATGGTGTGGCAGAGTGGTGTCTGGATAGTCCGAATATGAAGTTGGCTGACTGACTTCAGTGACGGGGTGTCGAGAATATTGAGGATACATGGAGGGATCAGGTTCGGAAATCACGCCCGAGGTGGGTCGTGCAATGGGGGGTAGAGACTCGTCGTGTAGAATGAGCTGTCGACCAGAAACAGGCGGAGAGAAAGATCGTTTATGGGTGAGGACTGGGTGGTCCGGTTGACGAAGATCCACGCTATCCTGTGGAAGATAGCGATATCCAGTGCCATCAAAGGCGGCCAGTGGTTGCGGCGGTATTTCTAGGACAGCTGGGGACGGTTCTTGGGAGTGGTAGCTTGGCGAATGAAGCCGAATGTCTGATCCAGACGTATGTGCGTCCAGGTGACGGAGTACATGAGCGAGTTGAACAGCAGATCCTACGAGGTTGTGTCTTAAAACCTTAGTAGCTTGCTGGTCTTCGGTCCAATCTGCACACTGTTTCCAATGGCGTATCGGTTCGGTACCTCGACCAGGACTGGGGGTCGAAAACGATTCCAGGTAAAACGTTGGTGGTTGAGAGAGAATGAACGAGGCGAGACCTGATCCTGGGGCAGCATTTGTGAATTCCGTATCAACGATGATATCGAAAGGGATTTCCATTTTGAACCCATATCCAGAGGAATGGATGAACCAGGTGAGACAACGTTTGGTATCACTTAGATACGCCACAAGGTCATGCTTTCTAAGGGAGGTCGCGATTCGACGCCAAGTACCAACGGAAAGGTCGGTACAAGGAATAATGGTGACGGCTGACAATCAACCCCAATCGTCATCAGATATTTGCGATCGGTATTAATCACTCACGTTCGTCTTCGTGTAGAAGGCTGTGTAACTCTGCTTCATACCCAGTGGCCAACTCTGGTGGCGTGTCCGGAGGCGTTTCTGCACTGCTACCTCGACCCTTCTTACCATCCTGTAGTTTGGCTTTGGCCCGTCTGCAAAAAGGTTAGGTGCAGCATTGCAGAAAAAGTGCGTACTGACCGGTTCTGGAACCAAATTTGCGTCTGACGTTCGTGCATTCCAAGCATCTCGCTAATCTCCTTTCTGCGGGGGGCGGTTGGGCTTCGGTCCATGGTAAATAACCGTTCTAGATGTACGAGTTGTTCTGGTGTGACACGTGAGCGTTTCCGCTTTTCTTTTCCGGCCTTCCCGCCTGTCACATTCGCTGGCCATGAGTGTTGGGGACCGGATGCAGGTTCTGCCATGACTCGATGAAGTTCTACGACTGGTGGGAGGGTTCAGAAAGCAAAATGGCGGTACTTACCGCTCGAGGGTATCGCGTCGCAGACCACCGACATATGTGGCCTGCTGGTGCTTGACCCGACGCCGCTGACATGGAACTAAAAGGGTTAGCCTCCCCAAATGTTTAACGTTTGTTCGCCGCCTAGCAACTGGAGAGGACCTGGCGGAGTATAGAATATTGAAACCCAAGAGTTCGAGGCCTTGGAGCGAACGTAATCTGTGCGGTGGAAGCTCGGTCTCGAATGTGTTCGATGAGTCCACGCGCAGCACCGAAAAGCATTTATTCCAACCGGTCGTGGGTGGGGATACGGTAACAATATTGCTACGAAGACCTGTACAGGATTTCGGACTTGCTTCTGACACCCGGCGAATGTCGTTCCTGGCGTGGCGCCTTTTTTTTTTTTTTTTTTTTGACATGCAGCCAAACATGCATACTTGATGCGAGATCCCATCTTTTGTCCGAGGCAGTCATGTCATGTACGCGATCGGTCCAGAAAGCTGAGGTACGAGTGACAGCGCGTTTGACACGAAAAAAAAGTTGAACGGTTCGGTAAGCGACCGGTGGCGATCGTACCAAAATCTAGCTCCGGCACCACACTAATACGCAGGCAACTAGAAGTCCGTGGCCGATAAAATACTAATATACTTACGCTGGTGGCAGCAGAACAACAAGAGAGGTAACCGGTACTTACACAACCTGCCTAGCGCAGGGTTGGAACTTGAGGCCGCGAATCCGAACCGAGCAGGAATACGATGAAAACAAGGCGAAAAAAATAAATCTCACCCAACCGCATCTAGTATCGCGGTCGTTTGGCATCTCTGTCGTCATACCCACCAGATCCTTCCCGTTTGAGATCGCCCCTGTAGCCGCCTCCTCCAGGACCATACCCTCCATCGGGCGGCCCATAACCTTGACCAGGAGGACCATAGCCGCCCGGCCCACCAGGTCCTCCACCTGCAGGACCATATCCATTAGCATGACCGTCACCAAATCCACCTCCCTGATACCCAATGCCTCCACCACGACCACCCCTAAGTAAAGTCAGATGATGTCCATGAAACAAGACAAACATCCATTACCTGTAACCGTCATCACGACCGCCGCGGAATCCTCCCCCGCCTCCACGAAACCCTCCACGATCACCGAACCCTCCACGATCGCCGAACCCACCGCGATCGCCGAACCCACCGCCCCTGAAGCCGCCACCTCTCCCGCCACGAAAACCGCCACGATCTCCAAACCCACGTCCTCCAAATCCGCCTCTGGTACTCCTCGGGGCCACAACAACAGGAGCAGCTTCGACGGCCTTGGGTCTGCCGCCGAGACCACCTCCTAGTCGTCGCGGCTTCCAACCTCGCACCGTTCGTCCGCGCTCAACATCCACGAGGATACGCTTGCCCATTATATGGAGACCATCAGACTCCTTGTAGGCGGCTGAAGGAGTATGAGCAAAGATATTCAAAACCAAAATGAAAACGAATGTACCCTTCATATCTCTCTCACGCTCATACACGATAAAGGCATAACCCCTGCCACGATTTTTCTTGTCTCGGACAATTCTTACCCGTTCAATGGTACCAAAGGTCTCAAACTCGCGTCGTAGATCGTTCTCAGTCGCATTTTTGTGCTGCGCTTGAGAAATCAGAACAGAGTAACACTGCATCGAAGGCACACTTACTAAGCGGGAGATGAAGAGAGTCTTATACGGATCTCCGATGGCTTCTGAGTCGTCTGCTGGCTTGTCTACAGCGATGTGATAAGTGAGCAAACGGAATGTTACCGAAGAGAACACTAACATGTTTCTTTTGCAATTTTAAACTCCTCTGTTTTTTTCTTCTTGCGTTCCTCACGTCTGATTTGCCGTTTGGTCTCTTCTGCAAGAGTAAAAGTAGGTTCTTCGCCTTCTTCCATTGCGTCGCCTTCACCACTCAGCAATGTTGCGGTTGACTGTTCCTTGAGTCGTGCGAGAATTTCTGCGACCCCCGACACATCTTTGCCGTGCACACGGTCGATGTCTCTTCCTACTGGCCGCTTATATGGGAGTGGTGGGCGAGGTGCGAAAAGTTTGAGAAGGTTAGGAGGTAACAGATGGGTGCCAGGCATGTTGTTAGCGCAGGCTGTCGGTTGGCCGAAACAGAAAACGCGAGTTGGTGTTGAGAGTCTCGGGAGAATGTGTTTAAACTCCGACTCTCATCCGCTTCAAGCCTTGACTGCATTTGAGTGATTTGTGCTGCTCGTTGCTCGTCGCTCAGCAGCTCTAAGCAGTACGTCCAGCGCAATTCTGTACTGTATCGCATCTGATGATGACATCTGTAGGCTACAATGAGAAGTTTACTGGCTCTTACGCCATGTTGTCGCTCAGCACTTTCTCGTCCCGTTGTCACCCGATCATTCTTTCACCATCAGAGCGTCCGCCAGCAACCATGTGCGATCGCCCCTGCTCGAAAGGATTTCTCCTCTTATTTCTTTCACAATGATAACTGGGCTACTCGACAGCTCACTGGCTTAGCGAACAAACCAGTGGAGCCTCTTCCAACATTCCGAGAGAGTGCCATCCTTACACCCAAACGCCTCCTCAGCATCTACGCCCAGCTTGCGAAGACGCGACTCACCGTATTGGTTATGCTTACGGCCACCTCTGGAGTCGCACTTTCTCCATTGCCTACCACTCTACCGATACTACTATCCACTGCTCTTGGTACTGCGTTGTGTTCAGCGTCAGCAAACACGCTGAATCAACTCCAAGAAGTCCCTTATGATGCACAAATGGTTCGCACTCGCCAACGTCCGCTAGTGCGGCGCGCAATCAGCCCCCTACATGCAACCTGTTTCGCCATTGCGACTGGCATCACTGGGCCTGCACTCTTGTGGACCATGACGAATCCTTTGACGGCTGCTATCGGGGCGGCAAATATATGCCTGTATGCGGGTCTATACACTTATTTAAAGCGCAAGAGCATTCTGAACACGTGGGTGGGTGCGGTAGTCGGCGGGCTACCTCCTTTGATGGGTTGGACGGCCTGTGGTGGGAAGCTGCTTCCAACATCAGACTACCCGGTCCAGCTCTTCCTTCCACCATTCCTCACAGACATTCCTCTCGAGGTGTCCATGATCGACAACCCCCTTGGCGCTTTTTCGCTGTTCATGCTGCTTTACAGTTGGCAGTTTCCTCACTTCAATGCCTTGTCGCATCTCCTACGAGCGTCTTACGCCCAAGCGGGTTATAAAATGCTATCCGTCCTCTCTCCTCAAAAAAACGCTTTGGTCAGCCTGCGACACACGTTACTTTTGGTACCGATATGTTCGATACTTTTCCCACTCTCTGGCCTCACAACATGGACATTTGCTCTCACCTCGCTGTTACCTAATTGCCTCTGGGTTAGATCTGCCGCGGCGTTTTGGCGTTCGTGTGGGGAGAAACAAGCGAAGTCGTTGTTTCACGCCAGCTTGTGGTACCTGCCGCTTATGCTGGCGTTGACGATGGTGCACAAGCAGGGAGTAGATTGGGCTGATTGGGGCACAGGCAAGGCAGGCAATGGAACGTCGAAGGGTAGCGGTGAAGGAAGCCAACGCACGCCTGCATAGCTATACTTAGAATTATTGCATCTGCGTAATCTATTGTTCTAGCTTCTTTCGCATTTTTATGAGGGTAAAATGCCCCGAATGCACTCGTGGCATATCATCTTGTGTTTCGAGCCACTCGAAGCAGGATATGGTCCGCTAATCCTGCCGCCGGTCCAAGTACCTGTCATTCTGAACTAACCTCTAATATATGGCTCCGTTCTATACGTTGCCAAAGTTCACATTATCATGCGACACTAAACGCCCATGTACATGATTCAAAAGGGGCCTAGAAAAACAAAATTACTGTGGGTGACCCATTGCGCAGTAAATGAATCGCTTTACTGAATAAGATATGCGACAGTACTTGACGACTGCTTCCTACTGCGCCAGGGGATGAGGGTCACCAAATTGTAGGCAATCACTACATCACAAGTAGAGTATCCAGGTGAAGGCGTTCTTGGTTCTCGTCGCAAGCCAAGGCGAGGACCAGTACAGACACTGAGCCAAAAACCTCTCAAACGACTCCTACGTTTGACTTTGCGGACCGAGATGCTTCCCGTCTCTTCCGCAGGGCTTCCAACTTGTTTTTCATAATAGCAACCTTCATATCTGCTTCCTCCTGTGCACGCTCCTCGTCCATAAGGCGGTCCATGATCAACTCTCGTTCCTCCTGTTCTTTTCGCCGCCTCTCGTCCTCATCTACTTTGGTCACGGGCTGGGCATGTACATCATCATGGGTAGGGAAACCCTCGGATGGATCTGAGACAAGCTCAGGCTCTGCAAAAACCGTGGCGTGGTCATAGGTGGCGACAGCGTCGGGAGCGTTGATGACAGATTGTTGGAATCGTATCCATTCTTGGTCGAGTGAAGAGTCTCCACCTCCGTCTGCAGGTTTGGTAACAGCCGCCGCCTCGCCCGTTTCATCCTCGTCGTCCGAGTCATTGAACGAAGGAAGAGGTGCTTGTGATGGATCAGAGAAGAAATCCGAAGGCAAGGCCGACGTCGATGACTGAGGTGCCGTGGCTCTTGGCTTTTTGACAGCACTTTGGATGTCCCCGTTTATATCATCCTCAGGTACCTTTCGCTTGAGACGATTGGCTTCCTCTTCCAGCTCCAGCTCCTTCCGCTTCCTCTCCTCCTCCCTGATGCGGGCCGCATTTGTTCGATGCGCCTTGCTCCCTAGGTGACCGTCCCACGCAGATGGATGTTTGATACTCGTCTCGCAAATGACACAACGTAACTGTCCATTAGCCGTGTAAGATGCTAAGGGATGATCAATCCGTATCTCTTGTCGTTTTGCCTTGAGGAGCGTTCGGACATCCGACATAAGTGATGTTGTGGATCTGTGGTTGGTCGTATTCCTGCCGTGATCCCATCTGGGCGGAGCGTGAAATTATTACTACTACTTTTGTCCTTTGTCGTAACACAAAACTTCTTGGGAAGTTGATCAGATGCTGCTATATAGAGATATGTATTACCTTGCCAAATATTCCAACTATTTTTCTCAACGGAATGTTGTTGAACGAGAATGATTCCGACGACGTGTTATGTATGTACATGATTGAACACTCCCAAATGAGTCGGACTGTCGGAGTTTAGATTTAATCACTCGGTTGATCACGAAGTTTTGCGTATGCTAACAGTTGTGAGTGCTTGTGTAGGGTACTTTAAACAAAGCACAGTTGGATATTAGAGAATGTGAGGGAATATTCTATGTAATTTTGAGCTTATTCCTTGAAGAGTTGTGTTGTGCAACAAAATCGCATCTGTTGAACGTTGAGTCTCAGATTGGGAAGGACCAGTTTTCTACTAGAGGTACACATTTATCCTCCCTACATATTCTGTAAACTGCAGCAAATAAAAACACGACTCTCTTCGTTCATCGCTGTGCATTGCCTGAACCACAAACCCCAGTTTTTTCCTGGAATAGTGAAAGGACGAGTGCACTCAGCATTTTTTTATTCAACAAGTCGATACTTAACCAGAGCGCCCGCTTCCAGGATTCGAACTTGGAAACTGGCTTGGCGCGGCCTTTGAAAAATGCCCAACTTGAAGGTGCCTGATGATCACGTTGAGTCGCCGGACATCATGGGATGTATCTGGATGGATCGAGGGTTCATCTGGAAGTCCCTGGACACGTTTTCAATGTTCGTTTAGCTAGTTGGTGCGTGGTATTCACTCAAAAGGACAGAACGAATCTCTGTGGAGAGCACATGACCTCAGGGGGAACGTCACGACATTTGCCGCATTGCTCGCTTGTGCTCACAGTGTCGAATTTTCGGGGAAATTTTATTGGCGGTGCTTCCGTGTTCTCTGGACCCACGAACGTGACCTCCATAGTCAATACGCGAGGTTTGTTTTCATTCGCGTGGTATATGTGTGGACGGTCATGGGGATGCACCGGGCCGCATTGGCCTCACTGCTCTCACTACATAAACCCATGTTCAACAGGCTCGGTCAATCGAGAACCCGCGACTCTCCTCTCCTCTCGAGTCCGAACAAGTTTGCTCTACAGGCAGTCTAATGCTGGGGTTGTACCGAGCGATCCTACTGGCTTCACTTATTTCATTCGCGGCCTCGGCTGTTGATGTGATTATTCCTCTCACCACACCCAGCGGTGCTCCATCGGTGGCACCGGACCTTGTCTCACTTTCCATCGAACAAGACAGATGGGTAGATTGGGCAGGAACGACGGAGCAAAACCAGTTCTTCTACAATGTTCTCGATAACTTGGTTCAAATCACGAATTCACCGCCATTTATCAGGATTGGTGCTGATTCCGAGGATCATACCGACTTTAGCTATGACGTTCAGGTATACCCTCAGCCGTCAGTTTGCCCCAGTCGCAGTATTGATCTGGCGCTCCAGTATGAGGAGGATATATTCCCTGCCTCCACTCCTGTTACCCCTTACCCCGAGGCAACTAATATCACTGTTGGACAAGGATTTTATGACATTATATCACATCTTCCTTTCGGCGAGTTCAAACTCATATGTGCAGCAGCTGATCTCAACTCAAGTGTTTGATAGGAACCCGCGTCCACTGGGGAGTAAACCTGAGGCAATACAACTTGACTGCCGCGTACCTTGAGACGAAGGCACTGATCCAAGCTTTCGAGTCCCCGGCGGTCAAGGCAAACGGGATCACGCTAAACTTTATCGAGGTGGGCAATGAAGCCGATCTTTACTACAGCAATGGAGGCAGGAATAGCAGCTGGAGTGTTTTCGAATATGTTCCTCAGTAAGTGGCATTATAATGCTTGACTTTGCAATTAATCTTTGGAGAAGATGGGTTCAGTTTGCTACCAACGTCTCGGAGACCGCCGGTCTATCAAAGACTTCCTTCACCAAGTTGATCGGAGCTGCTTTTGCTGGCTCATCCCACAACAACATCAGTGGTTTCTCCCCACAAGCAATTTTCGCGGATGGCATTCTCGATACTTTCCCCGGCGCACTAATTACCACGTACGCCTTGCATTTAGGATTTATTCTACATCACTCATTTCTCCCAAAGGATTTCCCAACACCAATACAGCGGCTCGTTTTGCACTGGGTCTGGTGCTGTTTTGCAGGAATTGATGACGAAGAGTTACATCCGCGGAAACATCACCGTGTTCGAACCTGACATCAAAGCTACTCTTGCACATGGTTTGGAGTATATCTTAGGCGAGACGAACAGTGTGTATCTGGTTATGCCTTCGTTTTGTCACTTCTGACTTGTTGGTGGCTATAGGCATGAGCTGCCATGGTGCACCAGGTATGTGAAAGGGCTCTGTTCATCTTCTAATATCATCCATCTATTTGTAGGGGTGAGCAATACTGCTGGCGCTGCACTCTGGGCACTCGACTATTCTTTGTTTGCGACGCAAGTTGGCATCAGTAGATTGCACTTCCATGAAGGTGTAGGCTATAAATACAATTTTGTGAGCATTGCTATTCAGGACGAGATAACCTGACCTTATGTTTGTAATAATAAGATCCAGCCCGTGACTCTCAACTACTCTATATTGGATGGGTCACCGATCGCCCCACTTCCTCCCCATATACAACCCCCATACTACGCGGCGATCATTGCTGCGGAAGCGATCGGCTCAACTGGTTCCGCACAGGTGGTCGAAATTCTTGTCAACGCAACCGACATCTCAGGATACGCTATATTTGAATACGGAAAACTTGCCAGAGCTGTATTTATGAATAACGTTGCCTATCTTCCAGGCGGGGGGGTCCGCAATACTACTCACATTAATATTGACTTATCTGGATCCGGGCCAGCTGCACGGGAGATGGAAGTGAAGAGACTTAATATCACGTATGGTGGATTTTCTCCGTATATCTATCTCACTGTACTCATTCCCAACAGATATGCAAATGCGACCTCCGGGATTACCTGGGGAGGGCAAACGTATGAAACAGCCAATGCTAGGGTCAGTGGACCACTTCAGGTAGAAACTCTGGATGTTAGCGCAGGGTTGGATATCCAAGAAACCGAAGCGGTTTTACTTTCGTTCGTATAGCATGTCGTCGAAGGAATATAACTACATACTCTTCGTCTTAACAAAAAGCTCCTCTCTGTTTCTTTGCACAACTTAGTTGGGTAACCCATATAACTTCTTCACAAATTCTACCCATGCCTTGTCTCCTGTGTTCTGAGGGTGGAAATGTCAAGATTGTGCGCGGAAACCACACATGGACTGTACCTTAGTGAGGTCATCGCTGATTTTGACGCAATCTCTGTCGTCAACCTTGGCAAGTTTGATTACCATGTTGAGAGCTCTACTTTTCGCTGTATAGCCGCTGCTCTTCGTCTTGAAATCATTTGTAAGGAATGTTCCAATTCCAAAAGAACCTGAAAGATGACATGAGAACCATCGGATGGTTCTCAACCACTCCTCACTCACACCTAAAGCCGATGTCTTCGCACTGCTTCTTTAATTGAAGTACCTTGTCCAAGGTCAGACCGTCGGAATAGACGATAGTCTTCGTGCGAGTATCAATCCCAATACTTTCATACATTGCCTTCGCTGCTGGTGCAAACTCGAAGGGGTTGCCCGAGTCTTGTCTGAGACCTGTCCATTTTTGGGCGCGAGCTGGATCATTTGTAAATTCCTGTTTTTGTTTCAGTTCCTTAAGAATTGGGTAACAGGATGACTCGGAGAACAGAGAGACATGCCTGGAAAAAGACTTTTGTGGAGAAGGTGTCGGTGAGTGCAACGAACAAATTGTTCGGGTAGGTTTCCTCCCAAAGCGCCAAGGCTTTCGCATTTGCCCCTTCGTAACCCTTCAACGCTGCAACCTGGAGAAAGTATCACCCTGTTTCGCAAGTGCAACGTCGCATAGTGCGTACCCCCATGAACCATTCACTACCATGTTCATGTTCATAAGCACACCAGATCATCGAGTAGACAAAGGACATACTGTGCGATGGTTCCCACCGGATGGATGCCGTATTTCTTTGCAAAGTAGGCCTTTGTGGATCAAAAATTAGTTTATAAATAACAACGAAAGAGTATTCGATGAGGATACAAACATTGCTCGTTCCAAAAAAAGCTCCTCGCCCTGTGAATTGGTCTGCCTCTTGTTTCATGGTTGCGATAACGAGGTCTTGGACATAGAATGACCGCCTTCTTCGAGTCCCGAATTCGCTAAAGATACATCCTGCTTGCAACAATGTCTGCGCCTTTGCGGACGCGCTCTCTGCGAAGCAAGTTTTACCCATGAGGAGGAATACAGAGCATAATGGTCACCTTTCTGGCCTTCATAGCTCCAGTCGGTTGCGCCCACCTGGAAGTAGAGCTCGCTTAAACAAGCCATTATGGGAACTTCCCAAAGTATAGACTCTTTCCATAAACCGCTGGCTTCTATCTCGACTTTTCCTTGTTCTCCATCGTCAGAGACAGGCACGAATCTGATTGCTATTTGCGCGGGATCGAATTGAAATTCCGAAAGATACTCCAGATATTCTGGGGAGAAATAAGGACATGTATTTGCCAACCAGTTCTTCTCCTCAGTTGTCAGACGCAGATCCCGAAATCCTAACGGACTTTGATAACTCCAGAGCGAACAAGACAGGGTAGAACATACGTTGGATGGACTTGTGAAGCAGATCAATGCATCTGCGAGGGAATAATACATCAGGATCCCGGTGGATGAATCTATAAAGTGCTCGTGTCTCTGGGAAATGATGCACGATGGCTTGCTGCATAGTGAACTGCGTGCTCCTGGCGCTTAACTGATGAGCCCGAACGACAAGGATGAACATTTACCTTGTACAGATCGGTGTCTAGAAGGGACTGAGGTGTGTAAACTAATTCTTCATCGTTTCTCTCCATGATGTTATGCACGAGAATGGGGTCGAGCCTTTCGAGAGCCAGTCGGGATGTAACTTGAACCCTGCTATAGTACATACGCATGCCACACTGGCAAGTCGGACTAGTCGGGATGCTGCGCTTGAAATCAGCTGTGGCAGTTCGCTCGTAAGAGGTAATGTCACACGGAAGAATCTTCTCGCGTCTAAATGACTGGCTCAAGTCCAAGATCGAATAGAGGGAAAAGACTACTGCTATAGTACGAGTGCTCCAGTATTTATACCAAGGCTGTCAGTAGTATATTAAGGAGTAGCTTGTCACTTCAAGGCCCAGCAGTTGAGCTACGAAAGGACGATCATG
>JBBPND010000041.1:0-41103 GCA_038090655.1 Gastroboletus turbinatus
CTCGCTTATCTTCATGTCAATTACTGCTGTTCGGACGCAACTCGCTCGACTCTTGTTGCGAAGAATTGTGGCGCAGAATCTGATGCTGATTACCGATGCGTGGCTCCCACCCACACCCAACAGTCACCCTAGGGTAAACCCGGGTCTCCCTCGGGTTCAGCGAGCGATTCGCAATCCGGGTTGCCTTGTCAATGTTTCACCGATCATGTGGCAGTGTCTTACTACCTGCATTCACCGTGCTCCGAGTGTCCATGTGAGTTCCAGCCTAATGTCGCCGTGACTCACCCTTTGTAGAGTTAAGCTTTGGTAGCAGACAAGCATCCAATCTTTCCCAAATACGACTCTTTTGATTGTCCTCAAGAAATATTCGGCGAGACAAGACCGGCACTGGAATCGAGTCGCCGTGCGTCTGCCACGATATGAATACCGCCATGGTCGCAATTACTGGCCCTGGTTTCAGTCCGTTCCGTTCGTAAACCCAGTGCTCCGCTTCCCCTTGTTGCAAACAAACAATAGATACCAGTAGTCAGACGGCCGGATTGTGTGGTCATCTACTCCTGCCGCCCTTGTCTACCTCAAAGTTCCTGCCTTATGGGGCGTGGAATGCTCGCCCACTGATCGGTCTCACAGTACGCCAATCTCGTCCATAATCAACGATTACTTCTCGGGCTTCCATGGTTCATCATTGGCTATTAGGAGTTAGGTCGCGTGCTTCGCATGGGATAAATCGTCGTTGGAACCCATTCCAAGGTTGCCCTTTCGACGCCCTTGGAAAGGAGATTCTCCCATGCAAATCCGGCTCCTGTACCAATGGCATGGGGAGCGCGACACACTTGAGTAGTCGTCGGCAAGGGTTTTCCTTCCATCGCAGCATGTCGGCCATTCATCCTGGAAGCATTAATCACCGCTCGCGCCACCATGCCACGGGCACATCTATGTAGCAAACTTCTCCATTTGCATACTTCCCTGCGATATCATCGCTCAAGGACTGAACCGACATGACACATGCTGCAGTTCCCGCTGGTTTTCGCTCCGTTCCTGTCAAGCTGTTCAGTGCACTAGCTTTGAGCACAACAGTACTGATTTTCTTGTCATATGAGATGCGAATGTCCGGCAAAGGCCAAGTTCTCGCGCGTCTTTGTGCTAGATGTCTGACGTGACGACCAACATTAGGAACATACCGTCGCTCACTTATAGGACCTTTACCCGAAGAAATATTCACCATCAAGCGGTGAGAGAGTCTACAACGCGATGTTAAAGCCTAATACTCACGTTCGACACTGCGTTGAGGGATCGTGTCAGCAGTGTGTCCTCGTCTAAAATTGCACCGTCCCTAGGGCCGAAAGTGCACCAGTAAGAAAACCTGCCATGCGGGTGGTCCAGAATCGCTTCGCCTTCACACTCCTCTTGACGTGTCCTCTAAGCAAGGTCAACTATCTCGCACGAGGGCCATGTATTCATGTGTCAGTGGGTAGCACTGTGGGTATCCCGTGAACCAGAATCGTCCGAGACAGTGCATTTTACGTCACGACGAGCTGTTAATATCGGTGAGAGCTTCAAGTTCAAAGTCTAGACTGTGTCTCAGTCACAATAAGCTGGTATGTAATTCTCGCACGGGAGCTCGCTGCTCATCCGCACTGTGAGAGTAGTTTGTCTGGTCGTTAATCAGCTTCTATTCCCCCTCAATGGCAGTGATCTTCAACTGATCTTCAACATCGAGCGCACTGTGCCGTACTTGCCACGTGTCGGCACAAGTCGTGTCCTGGATATCTGTTCTGCTCATGCTGATACATGTTACACTGCCCTCAGCATGCGAGTGCCTGTACAATTGAGTAGACAACTGTCTTGAGAGGGTAACGCACTAGCCCGGAGATTTTGTAGCCCGGAGATTTTGTGGTCATGCTTTGTATCATTCGTCGAATTCGCTCTTGCTTGCTCGCTGGCAACGGAGATTCGTCCCCGTCACACCCTGTGCATCCCGATAATACCTCGATCCGATAAAACTGAAATCGCTACATTAGGTCGTATTGGAAGCTCACAAACTTCGAGCACCGACTTCTGCGAGGCAAGTCGTAACCCCTGCTATGTTGCTACGGTGGTTCTCCCGATGGCATCGATTGACTCGCGCGGCAAATATTGTAATTTGCGCTTTACCCTCGAATCACGTATCCCGTCATCGTACTCAGAGAACGCGCGCCGCTGTCAGAGTTTACGTGTGGTACACCAGGCCCCGGGGTTCCGCGCTTAGGACCGCAGCAGACAGATCGTTAGCCATAGTAATATATTGTGGAATCCGAGAGACAATGGCGGTGATAGGCCGACGGTCTTGTTGAGGGCCATAGGCTAACCACTGAAGAAGGTTGCCGCGTGGAGAGGATCGAGACCAGAGACGGGCGTTCACAAGCGGCCAAGTAGTACAAAACAGGTCCGACGTCTACAAGACCATGTAAGATGGTGTGTGACGTTATCGATTGACATAGAGAGCTGTGATTGGAGGACGGCCAGCAAAAAAGGAGATTAAGGGTCCCCACCGGATTTATTAGCTGTGATATTCATAATCCACTACTTATTCCAAACCGAGAGGTCTCTTTCAGAGTAGTTGAAAGCGTCGACTAAGTTTGTAGACAACGTGTGTTATCGCTTGCTACCGCAGACGGTTGAGAGGCGAGCGGAGGACAGCTGGAAAGAAAGGAAATTGAGGGTGACTAGGACCTGGAAGACCTGCTCAAAATCTCGGCTAAGTTGGCAGATAGTCTAGTGTGATCAGGGTCCTATTCTTCCTCATTTCGCCGGTTGGTCATACCAAGTGTGTTCGTTCGAATCTAGGCCGTGTCGACACAATCTGAAACAGCAATTGTAGGTACTTAATCAGAAGAGAACGGCAAGTGGTCCTGGAAAACAGCAAGGAGCTGAATATGGGTCAAGTCCGTGACGTGTCTCGATCAAAAAGGTACTTGGTCAATATCTAGGCTAGCCAGTCCAGGAACGAGGTCGTGGGGATCGATCGATCAATCACCAGAGGGATGTCGTGCTGTAGCCGTGCCTGTGATGTATCCGGATAAACTGGCGGCGGTAGAGCTGTAATATAGCCGGTGCGCGACATCATGCACAATCCAGTCAAGGCCAGCGACCAAATTCTGGCCAGTGACTGCGCTGCATGGCCAAATCTTCCAATGATGGGATTTGATTCTAGGCAAGTCAAGCAGCTGAAGACGACAACTATAGTCAACAGTTAGTTCGTGCAATATATCACTGCATACTTCACGGATTTCCTTGTCACTCATTGACCCTTGTATGTCCTGCTTATTCGCGAGAACAAGAAGCGACGCGCCAGACAACCTCTGGGAAAGCGTGAATCTCGGAGATGGGGTGGTATCCGATTATCCTTACATCCTCAAGAAGAAGGTTATGGAGCTCCTCCTTACAGTCCTGAATTCGCATGCGATCTCCTGAGTCTACGACCCAGACGATGGCATCCGTTTGCTCGAAATAGTTTCGCCAGTATGGTCGAAGAGTTCTCTGGCCACCAACGTCCCCTAAACACATTGTAAACGGCTATGCCCTGAAACGATCGATGACAAGAGATACAAACAGATATTGAGCGTGTAACTGGTGGTAGAATCACCGCCGGAACAATGCTAATTTGAGCATACATTGAAGGACGCCCGCGGATCCTTTGGACACTCACTTTCTGTGGATGAACGTCTTGATGTTGAATCCTAGAGTTGGGCTGATGCTCGAGATGTTTTCGCCATTGATCTTCTTTAGGATGGTGGTTTTACCGGCATTGTCAAGACCACTGCCGCAGTGTTGAGGAAGCTGAAAGCGTATAGAAATAACAGGCCTACAGGAACAGGATCCGCATTTCCTTCTCCTTCTGGCGGCTTTTCCTTATGATGGTTAGGAGCCCCATGGTGCAAATACCTTAAGGTCAAAAACTCAAAACTGAGAGTCTTTAACCAGGTACCTTTAGTATCCAGTAGCTCCGCGGCAGGTAAGTAGTTTCAGTTCCCGACGGAAGCCGCTCCTGCAAGATAACGGCACCTGCTACATCACTCCGACGTGTCTAGTAACATACAACGACTACCCTGTAATCTACCGTGACGTTCGCGTCTGCAGGTTAGTCGCCATGCCTCCAAAAAATAAAGGGAAGAAAGCCAAAGGCAACGATGATGATTACTGGTCAGCCTACCAAGATCGATCTACTGCAAGATCACAGCTGAACGTCTAAACGGTACTAGGGACAACGCTGATCAATCCGTTGCGAAAAACAGTCTAGCAAAAGAACAGATCGGCGACTCTGATGCGGACGACGCCCAAATGGCCAATACGAAACCTGGTTTTTCTGCATTTAACGCCCTCTCAATGCAAGATGATGGCCCACCGGAGGTGGATGAGAACGAAGACTTCGGAGGTCTCATGGTGCGTTTAGGGATCACATTTGAAGTCTATTACAACTGTCGTGCCATCGCGTAGTCTGTCATAAAAGCGTCGACAGCAAAGGGAAAGAAGGACAAGAAGAAGGCGAAGAAGGTGCAAGAAGATTTCGACGAACCCATTGATGAAGAACTAGCAGCTGTTGTGGAGAAGGTACCAGTAGAAATGACTGCGGATGATCTTGCTGATGAAGAGTGGGGTCCTTCGCAAGACAAAGGCAAGAAAGGTAACAAGGGCAAAGGGAAGAAAGTAATGGCACAAAATGAAGAAGAGGAGTCGGCCCGAGGTAGTATCTCTACTCTTTCACTTTGAACTTGAACCCATTACACTCCGCAGACGAACCTACCTCTACAATGCCCCCTGCCCCTCAGCCACCAAGTGCCGAACCTCAAGAAAACGGAGACGATGACGTAGACGGGGATGCGGACGCTGGTCCGAAGATCCTTACGAAAAAGGAAAAGGAGAAGCTCAAGAAAGAACGTGAAAAGGTCATTTTTCTAGCATTTGTTTTCTCAGTGCACGTCTGACCCATTCCAGGCCAAGAAAAAGGCCCAGGCGGAGGCAAAGAAGTCTACTACTGCAGCGGAAACAGCCCCCGCTGATACTACTACGATCACGACTTCAGTTTCAGCACCTTCCGATTTAAAGGCAGAGAAGGATGAGGAAGATGATGGGGATGGCCAGGATGGCGGGGGAACCGCTGCGAAGAAAAAGAAGAAGAAGAAGGGTAAAAAGGACGAAGATGTCCCGGTACCAGCCCCGACCGCGAACAAAAAGAAAGGCGGAATAAGCGCGCTGAAGGCGATGATGGAGGAAAAGAAGAGGTTAGAAGAGGAAGCAAGGCTGAGAGCGGAAGAGGAGAGACGGCGCATCGAGGAAGAAGAGAGGCGGGCAGAGGAGGAGGAGAGGAAGAAGGAAGAAGAGAAGCAGAGGAAGAAAGAGAAAGAAAAGGTACGTCTTGAAAAGTGACAAATGTCATCACCGTCATCCTTATCCAGTGGAATAGATAAAACGCGAGTTGGCCAAGAAAGAGGGTCGCTTACTGACGAAGAAGCAAAAGGAGGAAAAAGCTGCTGCTGAACGACGCAGACAAGCACTGATCGCTTCAGGAGTGCAGATCGAAGGTTTGCAACTGTCGTCTGGGGTGCCCTCCGCCGGTAAAAAAGTAACTTATGGTTCCCGCAAAAAGAAGGGGCCCTTGAGCAAAGACTCGACTCCTGCATCCCCCGCTCTAGAATCAAGACCGCTGAGTCCTGTCCCAGTCACCGCATCACCTTCCCCACCCCCTGCTTCAGCCGAGCTTCCGAATAAAGCTGATGATGTTAAGGATGAGTGGGACGCGAGTAGTGCGGAGGAAGATACCAGTGCCGCGCCAGCTCCTGCTGTCAAGGACTCATGGGACGCATCAAGCCAGGACGAAGAGAGCGCACCGCCTCTGCCTTCGGAGAACAAGCCCACCAAGAGACCTGCCGTTCTTCCTGCACCTTCAC
This sequence comes from Gastroboletus turbinatus, assembly GCA_038090655.1. NCBI lineage: Eukaryota > Fungi > Basidiomycota > Agaricomycetes > Boletales > Boletaceae > Gastroboletus > Gastroboletus turbinatus. The sequence goes on from JBBPND010000041.1 coordinate 5,928, forward strand.
AGTCATCTTCAGATGACTCTTCCGAAAACGATTCAGAAGACGATTCAGAAGACAGTTCCGAAGAGTCAAGTGATGGCATGACGAAGGCACAGCACCTAGCTGCACAGAAGAAGGCGGAAGCCGCTGACCGTAGGGCAAAAGCACACGAAGCTGCACTTGCTGCGCGTAGCAAGGATAACCTACGCAGTCCGATCTGTTGTATCCTGGGTCACGTCGACACTGGTAAGACCAAATTGCTCGACAAGGTCAGGATCTGTGGTCTCTTCTCCCCATGATTCTTACACGATCGACCCAGATCCGGCAAACCAACGTACAAGAGGGCGAGGCTGGTGGTATCACACAACAAATTGGTGCAACATACTTCCCTGTTGACGCTATCAAAACCAAGACGGCGGTGTTAAACAAGGTCTGTAGTTGGTTGTTGTTGTCCCTTCTTTTTGACAGTGCGATACAGGATGGGAAACAAGAATACAAAGTTCCAGGCATGCTTGTAATTGACACTCCTGGTCACGAATCGTTCACGAATCTGCGCACTCGTGGAAGCTCACTTTGCAATATTGCCATTCTCGTCGTTGATATCATGGTAGGTTTCCTTACCGGATGCCGAAATGTGCTCACGATCGACCGGTAGCATGGTCTTGAACAACAAACGCTCGAGTCCCTCCGCTTACTCAGAGATCGTAAGACTCCTTTCATCGTCGCTCTTAATAAGGCAATTTTCCATTTCTCTTGATACACATACTACTTCTCAACTTTATCCAGATCGATCGTATGTTCGGATGGGAGGCAACTCCAGATGGTGCATTTCAAGAATCATTTGCCAAACAGAAGAGATCTGTGCAGCACGAGTTCGAGGATCGTGTCCAGAAGACTATACTTGCCTTTGCTGAGCAAGGCTTGAATGCTGTGCTCTACTACGAGAACAAGAACTTCGCCCGAAATGTCTCAATTGTCCCCACTTCTGCCATCACCGGGGAAGGAGTCCCGGACATGATCATGCTTTTGATCAATCTGACTCAGCAACGGATGAGCGATCGCCTCATGTACTTATCAGAGCTAGAGTGTACGGTGTTGGAAGTCAAGGTCATCGAAGGTCTCGGAACTACCATCGATGTTGTCCTTTCTAATGGTATTCTGCACGAGGGTGACAAAATTGTTGTCTGCGGTCTCAATGGTCCCATTGTCACTCAAATCCGCGCACTACTCACGCCCCAGCCTCTGCGCGAGCTACGTATAAAGGTGTGTGACTGCCCACAATACCAAACCTTTCTCGTTAACCTTTGCATCACTTGTAGTCTGCATACGTGCACCATAAGGAGGTAAAGGCAGCGCTGGGCGTTAAAGTTGTTGCCACCGATCTTGAGAAAGCCATCGCTGGTTCACGTCTTTTGGTTGTCGGTCCTGACGACGATGAGGAAGACCTAATGGAGGAAGTCATGTCTGATCTTACCTCCTTGCTGAACTCCATCGATAAATCGGGTCGTGGTGTCTCCGTACAGGCAAGCACACTGGGTTCACTTGAAGCCCTTCTCGACTTCTTGAAGGCGAGCAAGATTCCTGTGTCAGGTATCAACATCGGTCCTATCCACAAGAAAGACATTATGCGCGCGGCAACTATGCTTGAGAAAGCCAAAGAGCTTGCCGTTATTCTTGCCTTTGATGTTCCCGTCGACAAGGACGCTGAGAGGTTGGCGGAGGAGATGGGCATCAGGATATTCAAAGGTTTGTATTAAGCCGAGTTTGACATAGATCCACTGACGCTTGTGCAGCTGATATCATCTACCACTTGTTTGACGCATTCGTCGCATACAACAACGAGATAACGGAGGCCAAGCGCCGAGATGCCGCGCCACAAGCAGTCTGGCCCTGTCGTTTGAAGATCATCGCTGCATTCTGCAAACGAGACCCCATAATCCTGGGTGTGGATATTCTCGATGGAACATTGCGGGTCGGTACGCCCATCTGCGTTGTGAAGGTCGACCCTACCACCCAGAAGAAGGACATCATTGACCTTGGGAAGATGTAAGTCACAGCAATGAAGATGTAAGTCCGTCCTCACGAGTACCTGTATAGAACATCGTTGGAGATCAACCATAAGCCACACGATGTAAGTCGCGAGTTGTCTAGCATTCCTCAGAATGATCGATGTTTGCCATTCCAGATTATCAAGAAATCGCAGACGGGTGGAGGCGTGGCCGTTAAGATCGAGCATGCCGTATATCAGTCAGCCAAGATGTTCGGCCGCCATTTCGACGATAAAGACGAGCTTCTCAGCCACGTCACGAGGCAGAGTATCGATGTTCTCAAGGTAAAAATATTTGAGTGACGCACACTTTCATTCTGATACAGCTCTTTCAGTCTTCATTTAAGACCGATGTCTCCAACGAAGAATGGCTTCTTATAAAAGCATTGAAACCGGTACGCCTTGGTTTTTCCGATCGGCCTCCCGTCGTTTGACAATCCGACACAACAGCGTCTGAACATCCCGTGAAACGTGACCGGCCCGGCGTGTAACCCATAACCCTGTTTGACCCGTTACATCGGAGTTACATACATCATTGTATTTATACCGCACATCACCCGATTCTCAATGTCAACGCTCATTTTTTTCCCTGGAAATCTGCCTCTGAAATGTCTTTTCCGTCCAGCACAGATGGCCACAAAGCCGTTCAAAACGGCAATGAACAAGCCTCTACTGAAGACGAAGATACTTTACATTTGGTAATACGCTATTCGAGACGCCGGGGTGACCTTGTGGGATGATGCGCTGAGGCGATGCTGGTAATCGGTAACGTCGGTTTACAATGGCAAACTGGAAAGGGCTGCGGGTATCCCTGATTGCAGACTCTGAGGGTTTTGGTCTGCGCTTCGCTTCGTAGACCTTGCACCCTCCGAGGAAGACGCATCAGGGATTGAGAACATACCGCTTGAACCTGAACAGCGCTCATACCTGCGTAGGGAAGCCGCCAGTATCGCCTCGTTGTTACCGCTCCTCCGGGAGCAATACATGTATAGCTGACGTTATTCACTTTACTTTTTCAGAGTCGGCTTGGATACAAGCAGGTGAGTGAAATTTTGCTTATCACCCCACATTCGCTGAGTACCTGACAATGTGGTGACTCTAGCAACTTCATCGCAGCTGGCATCTTATCGAAAGTTTCGCCGCTAGTTTTGTAGCTCTGAACTTCATCGGAGGCGTTCGGTATGGACTACTCGCCAATCACAAGCATTTCCACCGCTAATGATTCCTACCTTCAGTTCGTTCTTGTTCCTTGGGTTGCTGGCGGGAGGTCCTGCTGCGATATGGTATTAATCCTAAAAAGCTTTAGCAAGCTTATCTTGATTGCTTCTGTAGGTCATCTTACATCGTGACGGTCATCTTTATGATGATAACTGCTGCGGTTCTTGCGGAAATTTGTTCTGCATTGCCGCTCAGCGGTTCCATCTATGTTTGGGCGGCTGAGAGTGCTGGTCCAAAGTATGCGAGGTTTTTCGGCTTTTTGGTCGCTTGGTGGGCTTGCACGGCATGGATGACTTTTACTGCAAGCAATTGTCAAGTGAGCCTGGCATCCGTTCAACAGGAAGTCAGATTATAATTATTTTGTTAACAGACCACTGCCAACTACATTGTTTCCCAGTTGGCCGTCTGGGAAATTGACTTCCCTGGCGGTGTTGATAACAGTAACATCAAATGGCGCGCCTTCATCTGGGTACTCTCGGAATTGGTGCTATTGGTTTCCGTGGCCATCAACTACCTCCCTCCTAGACTCTATTCCGGCATTTTCAAGTTTTCGATCGGGTTGCTCATGCTTGACTTTTTCCTGTGTCTTATTTGGCTTCCTATCGGCGTCTCAAAAACGTACGGATTCCGATCGGCTTCAGATGTGTTTACAATGACTTGTGCGTCAAGATCGGGTGTAACATATCGTAGCCATTGACCCACATTTGACTAGACAATGGCACCGGAGCTCCTGCTGGGTGGAACTGGCTCTTATCATTGTGCGTCCTTTATTTATCCCCTGATCCGTTCAGTGGATTGATCAAGGTCGATTGGTAGCCTCTTCGCTGCCGGAACCCTGACCGGATTCGATGCATCGGGCCACATTGCTGAAGAAACCAAAAATGCTAGGTATATACACTTTGACAATGACACTACCTCCCTTACTCATTTCTTATCCAGTGTCATTGCAGCCAGAGGCATTCTATTGAGTGCCCTCGCAACAGGAGTGCTCGGTTTCATTACCACCATCCTGTTCTTGTTCTGCATACCAGACATTGACACAATATTTGCTCTTAATGCCCCACAGCCATTCGTACAAATTTATGCACTGGCGTTGGGCAAGAAAGCCAGTGTCTTCATGACGATTCTGGCTGTCATTGGTCTCATAATGGTGTGAAAACATTTTTTAGTTCGAGTTCTCGCTGACGCTGGTATTCCATAGAACACAACGGTAGCAATCGTTGCTTCGTCGCGTTTGGTGTTCGCCGTCGCTCGTGACGGTGTGCTTCCTTTATCTGGATGGATTGGACAAGTCGACGCACAAGGACAACCCCGCAACGCAGTTACCGTCATCTTTACCTTTGCGGCAATCATCCTATGCACGATCTTGCCCAGTCAAGTCGCATTCACGTCGTTGGTGTCAGCCGGTGCTGTTCCAACCATCGCAGCATACGGACTCATTGCTCTGTTGCGACTTTTCATGACCCCAGACCGATTCCAGTCTTCTCAATTCAGACTCGGCAGATACGCGAAACCGTTCTACGTTTGTGCAGCCGCTTTCAACGCTCTTATCTTTGCCGTGAGTACTTGCGTACTGTGATGATTGTTCATAAGCATTTATCTCAACCCAAGGTCGATATCTCTCCCTTTTACTTCCCGGTTGATGCACAGACATTCAACTTTGTGAGTGATAATCCCACTCGGTACATTTTTAGCCTGATGTGACATTGTGGAGGCTGTCGTCATCTTCGGAGCTATTTCTATTTTTGCTCTCCTCAGTTGGTACCTCACACCTGAGGACAAGTGGTTGAGGCGGGATCAAATTCTCAAGGCCTTGCAGACGACAGATTGAGAATGCACGAGATTTGCTCCAGGTTAAACAAGATCAGATATTATGTCATAAGATATCCCTAGAGTGGCTCTAGTCCCAGTTGACCTTGGCATGCACCTTCTACGTCTAGAATCTAAATGGTGACAACAACTTTATTGATGATCCGAGTGGTGGGGAGAAGAGACCGACCTCTTTGGGAGCAGCGACACTCAGGATTACTGGATGATCCTTTCTGACGAGGACCTCATCCTGCGGAGACATAAGCACGGAACATGTCACGGTATACGAGATACGGTTACGAACCTCGATCCGGATGCCCATATTGTGGAATACCTTTGGAAATTGCGGCACCGGGGGTACGTAAACACCTGGAGAAATAAGCATCAGAAAAATGCTGTGAAAAATGCTAAACGGATCTAGTACCTGGCTCCACGGTGATTACCATTCCCGCCCTCAAGCTAGCATGCGGTTTTTTGTTCAGTGGATAAAGCTGATACGCCACTCGGATGAATTCGAGCTTACCGGTCTCCGCGGGCAAGATGCGCTGACTCGTGCAAATCTAGGTTTCGTCTTGTAAGTCCCCGTCGACCCTTGGATGTTCCGCGTCCAACAAAAGAAAGAAGAAAAAGACATACCTATTCCGATCGGATGACTTAGAAAATGTGGGTACAATACCCTTTCTAAATCTCCCGTGTGGAGGTTAAACCCGATCTGGTTCAACTCGGTTCGTAGGAGGTCACAGGATTTGTGGTGAAGTTGGTGTAGACTGAGTTCAGCAGATTCCGTACATAAAGATATGAGGGATTTCTGGGCATTCAAGACAGCCGTGTAGAGGTCCTTTTGGGGTGCACTAAACACCCCAGAGGCAGGATAGGTGCGTGCTAAACGATAAACAGTTAGAGTGGGGTACAGACGTCCAATAGACCCGAAATCTGACTGATATCTGAGGCGTAGCCACTGAGGTACTACTACATCAGCACGGCGAAGTGAAAATAAAATCAAAGGCGGTGTACTGACTTGTATTCGCACCCCGCATCCATTAGGACCATCTCACCATCCTGAACCATTTGATTATTAGAGGTATAGTGTATGATGAGCGCATTGGGTCTAAAATGGAGGTCAACCGTATTCGCAAAAGGATAAATTTGACTAATACCCCGATGCAACAACAGGTACGTATGCCAATCGTTGTGATCCGGCGAGACAACACAGATATTCAAAATGAGCTGCGATTGCACTTTCAGATATCCCAGGGCGGGTAAATCGCATGGTCTGTAAAGGAAGAATGCCCGTCAGCGTCCATAATGTTCGGCATGATGAGCAAATTGACCTTGGCGAGAGAACGGCCACTGATGTCGGCAGCGGCCCGCATGACCTGCTGTTCTCGCTCGCTCTTGATGACCCGCAATTTAGCGACATGTGGTGCCAAGTCGTGCCTCCGTGAAGCTGACAAAGATTCAACAACTGTCTCGTATTCTGATTTGGGCTGCACAGGCGGAGAAAGATATCGTAGTAAAGACTTGGCGGTCCGTGGAGACCGCTTCGATGACGAGTTGGGTATGTCGATGTAAATGTTGGAGTAGAGGCTAGCTAGTGATTTTAGTTGACTAGGGAAGCTTTGTATAGACCTAGCATCGTCTGCTTTGAATATGCTCAAGGCATCGTTGAAGCTCGTCCTGGGAATCACAGGGTTATTAGCGACTTCACCAGTAGCGTCCGCTCGTCGCAGTACCTGGCACCCTCCCACTTTTCTTTGAGAAAGTCCTTGCCACTAGAGAACAAAGTCATTCGATAGCCACGTGAGGTAGAAGTCTTCTCTAGTCATCAGTTTCAGCATGACGCCAATCTGATGACATCTCAACCAAGCTCACCAAGGATAACGGCTGCTTCTGGCTCTTCGAAGCCTGTGAGGTACCAAAAGTCGGACGCCTGACGGAACTTGTAACTGTATAGTGTTCAACAAGGTTACCAAGCCGAGTCACAGAGTTAACCTACAATATGTCTTGAGAAGATATTAGAAACATGGAGGATGATAGACATTGCTACGTACTTCCACTCATGTACTTGATGGGCGCGGCGACCAATACCACGACGGAATCGTTGGGAAGGTTCTCCATCAACTGTCTGCGTCGCCGTTCATACTCCTCGACGGGTATTCCGGGCGTTAGCTCATGTGGTCTCACTGGATTTTTGCCGGATTCAGCGTGTTGCGACGTTTGACCGCGGGATATGCTCACGGAGGTGGGGGTGCGACTGGAAGAGCGGCTGGCCGTAGTTTGAGGGTTTGAGCTCGCTGTCGAAGGAGGCCTCGGTAGCAAATGCGCGCAGACAGCGACGGGTGGGCCGAAGAGGGTGACGGGGGAGGGCGGCACCGCGTACGGGGTGTTGCAGCGCACGCCAGCCTCGGGAGGACATTGGCGTCATTAATCGAGGTATTCTATTTAATTTTGTTAACCCAGTAAAATAATGATTGACATAAATGACAATCACGCGCTAGTCGTTGGCTTTGACTGTCGCGAAGTGCGGCCGAGGATGGACTCGCCGCCCCACTGGGCCCCATTTCGTACTCATATTGCGGCCCATAATGTGTTGTGACTGGGAAAGATACGGCAGACGCGGTGTCGACGTCGCAACCGCGATGACCGCACTCGCGTTTTCCGCTGTGAAGGGAACGACCAGGCTCGGGGTACTCTTTCTTCACCTGCTCTCCTGCCAATCATCGCCGCTGATACCACTTTAGTTCTCTCTCGTTCGCAACGTGGCCTCCAGCACAGTCGTCGCTACCGCCCTAGCTTTCGATGATACCATTCTCGGTCGAAAGCGAGTCACAGCTCCCGTCGTTGAGGGCGCCGTCTCGAGCGCGATTGACTTTGCTGAAACACTGACACTTGCTCCGATATACCTGGGGGAGTGCATCTCCTCCGCCTCTCTTCGCGCTGCCCATAGCTCCATTGATATCCTTTCCATCATATTCCCCGGGAGTAGTGAGGCATCATTTTCATTAGGCCCGTTTATCGATCTTGTGAAGAGGGAGTGGGATAACCCCACTCCAAGTCACATTATACCAATCAAGAAATATGGCATCACAGAAATCGCTAGAGCTCTCATCGCTTGGGTTGCACTCCAGGGAGTTACCCAAGAACACCACGAATCACGATGGTCCCCTTACCTTCGCGAGGTCGAGGTACATAGTCCCACAGCTGGCCCTCAACTAAAACGTGTTCCATCTCGTATCCGTGTCACCTCGGATCTCATATTCCCAGGACATCGTGGACAACTCATATCTGCTGACATCGGTGAGGCACCGACAACTACCCATTCAAGACAACGATCTGCAAGCGTACTTTCCCGGCTGTCTGTATCATCTGTAGCGTCGTCATGGTGGAGGGACGCGCGACCGGAACACTACCCAAAATCCACGGAGGAGGTGAAGATGAACCTGAGACGATTTTCCAAAATGGTCCTCGCGGGATATGGCGGAGCTAGCCTTTTGTTTTTTGGGGTATCGCCACTGTTTGCTTCTCCGTCTGCTCGTGCGAAACCACCTACGGTATCCAATGAGAAGGAGGCCGAGGAAGCACAACTAGAGAAGGCCATCAACGATGCCGAAGCCGAAATGGAAGGTACATCCGGAACTTTACCCGAATCGCTGGAAGATAATATAGAGTATTCGTGGTGGGATATCTTGCTGGGCAAGCATGACAAGGAGATTTTTGAACGATCAGTGCACGGTGGACGTCCAGACACTCAAAATGTGCAAACTCGTATGCGCGCCACCGCCGTGATTGGCATTGAACGTCAAATGCCCAGATTCTGGGTGCTTGCCGATCATGACCGTCGCCAAGTCGTTCTCGTCCTTCGTGGTGTGTAAATCTTTTTGGGGCACGGATGACGAACACTTGATGAAGATCATGGGAACAGGTACCATGTCCCTGAACGAGCTTGCAGTCGACTTGACATGCGAACCCGTGGAATTCGAGCCGGCGTCCAGTACCGTAGCAGATGATCATTCTTCCGACGCCAAGGTTCCATTCCCAGAGTCAGGGTGGTGTCATAGTCGCAGACGATCCTCGTTCCTGTCGTCGACAGTTCAACGTCCACGATACCATGTGCACGGTGGTATGCTTCGCATGGCTCGGGTAATGGGCGAGATCGGGAAGCCGGTGCATCTTGCTGTGATGGATGCTCTGAGCCGGAACCCAGATTATGGTGCGTAGACTCGGCAGTTCATCGGCAATAAGGCCATTTCATTTCTGACATTTTTTAAAATTGTCGTGGAATAGAACTCATCCTCTGTGGGCACTCCCTCGGAGCTGGCGTGGCCACCCTCTTGGCTCTGGTGAGTAATATAGATTATCCAATGTCTAGCCACATGTTCAACCGCTTTCAAGATGTGGGCCGATTCAACTACATGCCTTACTGTCCCATCAAGCGGACTTCCCGTTGATCGCCCGGTGTCTGTGTACTGTATAGCACCACCGTGCGTTGTGTTTATTAATGTTTTGCAGATGCCATCTTACATTCGATTGCCTAGATGTCTCACTGATGCGGACTTGAGTCGCTTGGCGTCCAAGTTAATAGTCTCTTTCGTCTATTCGGATGACATTGTATCTCGACTGTCGTTGGGTTCTGTGCTTGACATCCGTAATGCGGCTTTATGGCTCTGCGAGGCGAACGACAATGGCGGACGGGAAGGATACTCTGTCGTAACGCATCGCACGAGTCGATGGAAGAGTGGAGAAGGCTCCTCTGAGGACATCCATTGGGTGAGCACCTCCGCGTTGATTAAGTCTCACTGGGGTTTCTTAATCGTTTTTTCGTGCATGGTTTTCCTTACCTGGAAAGTTTCTGGCGACGAGGAAAACACTCGAGGCAAACATGCAGATGGCAGACTTGTATCCCCCAGGTCGTGTCTTCTGGGCTCGTAGAGACGGGGATTTACCTCACTCGCAAAGAGTGACATCTGCGGGCTCTGGCAAAGAAGCGGCAAAAGTTAGGCTGTTCGAGGTACTGGACACTGAGAAAGTCTTCTCGCAGATCGTATTTTCCAAAAACATGCTTAGGTATGTCATTTTATTCTGACTATCTTCTTTTAGTTTGTTGACGTCTTCGCTTTTGCAGCGCCCATCTACCCCATCGTTATGATCAAGTTCTGCACGAGCTGCTATAAGAACAACTTTGCAACATCCGGACCGGGGAAGCGGAATAGCTTACTTTAATTAGCCAAGCCAGCGAGCATCACATTCTTGATACCTCACAACGAACACTTGCTTATTTATATGATCACCAATAATCAGCTGTATCTACCCGTTCGTTGTATCTGATAGACCAATACCGTGGCGTTACAAAGTATTTCATGCCGCCTCCTTGGTTGCCTATCGCACAGTGAAAGCAACATTCACCCATATATCTGATCGATTGCAGCCGCGACAATACAGTCCCCACGGCCGACTCATCTGGGAGCTAATTCCAAACCGCCATATGCTTCATTGTGTCATTCCGATGGGCCGGATGGCGGCCCGTTGTAGTGTGTAGCGGAGTGGGTGGTGCTCTCCCGAGATCCGGCCTGAAGTTTAATCATAACTTTGAGGGGCTAGAGTAACGGGGGTGGTTTCTGCTGGACTATTTCAAGGCTACAGATCCTAGGGTCGAATCCGAGGCTAGTATGAACTGTATGAATCCCATGTACGGCAGAACCTCGATGGCTCCGGATCTGAGATCTGATCTTGCGTCAAGGCGCTTGGTTTATGGATCTGCACCCAAACGGACCAGCATCAGGGACAACAAGAATGCTCGCCTTGCAAAGTTAGATTCAAAGACCGAATGTTCTTTGCTTGCTATTTGAGTGTTACAACATGAATGGATAACTGAGATGTACCGATATGGTGGTATTGCGTCTACAGGAAAGCAGACCACGTCGAGAACCAAACGACCCTCGGCGTGGCGTGCTTCTTCACAGGTACGATACATGGACGAAACCCTCACACGCAAAATGATGACATGTGAACGAGACTGCATCCCTTCATCGGCGCGCACCGGAAAGTGTTGAGGTGTGAACTACCGGGATCTGGGTGGAAGACGACCATGTGGAATGCTCAATCTTGATCCGTCTGATCCCTTGGTCGGTACTTGATCCCTCGACTCTCAAGCTCGGCTTCGACATCTTCTGGAACACGTCCCTTGACTCGCACGGCGTACATGCCTCGCACGTACTTGGCTGAGTGAAAAGATGTAAGCCACGACCGAACAAGGCCGAAGGATGCAGCTGACGTACAGGTTCTCTGCCAGCGTGCTACCCAACTGGATTCGGGGTCAATGACAGCTATGATGCCATCAAAGTATGTTGTGGTACAGACTGCGATGCGGTCTGGAGACCCTTTCATCTGGTCAGGGAAACAGTTGAGCGAACGTCGCAACAGGTATTTTACCACGTACTTGCATGATCTCCTCGCAATTCGGGCAACCGTTCTTTCTGAAATCCACGGGGTGCTGAATTATGGAGCAGAGCAGGCAGGCTCTGAGCTGCTTTGATTTTGCCTGTGAAGGGATTGTGGCCATGGTGTCAACGTTTGTCAAGAATTGAGTGCCATTGACAGCATCGAATACTTTGCGCTTACATAAGCTCAGTGTAAGTGGTGGAGTCGCAGGCAGCGACGAACTGTTCTCGACTACGATGGCCGCGCGTGTTGCTCTATTGGCTTTGCTGCCATTCTCCAGCGTTCTCGCATTCTCAAACACCGTGCCGTTTGTCGCATGGTCTTCTCAGAGGTATTCCTGTCACGATGTGTTCTCATTCAATACAGTCTAAGCTTTGCTCCGTTCTAGTTTGGATGTGCTCAGTAACCTCGCTCCTGGCACGCGTCCCAACCACGGTGCATTACTGGAAGATATCATTTCGAGCGGAGGCCTCTGTTCGTACGACGCTATTGTTGTGGTAGACCACCCGGGCGTAGGTCGTTTGCGTAGACATGCGTCGTGCATTCGGAATAACGAGCTCGAATAGGTACATAGCTCCGATTTACGGACCCTTCAACCTTCGTGTCGACTTGCAACCTTGATCAAAGATTCGCCGAGTTCGCGCCAGCTACCCCATGTCGAACGAAATCTGGGGTCTTCACCAGATGCAGCTGCGCTCTTCACCAATCGTTGTGGTTCAGTTGCCATCGAAGTTACCCCGGGTTCTGGATCGTGGGGTCTAGAGGCAGACAAAAAACATGTTCTTTCCATCTCGATGCCTCCAATCGAAGGGTCCCCGAGGTACAGGAAGACGGTGATGGCCGAACATGGTTCGTTGTTCGTCAGGATGCTAACCCGCCTTCCATCTCTAATTCCTTGCACGTCCAGAACAACTTCTCTCAAAGGAGCTCGACAGACTCGCTGCCCTCACTTCGAACCACCTCGTCATCTATGCTGGCTCACATATCCCGTTGGAGCGCCGTGAGCTTCCCCCGCTTTCAGAGTTTGACTCGCCACCCGAAGCAGCGGCGCCGTCGGGCGCAGCTGCTGTTGCCTCGCCTACAGGGGGTATCCTTCACAATTACCAACTCCTAACCCCAGCTCTCATCACTTCGCTCCTTGTCGCGTTTTTCATCCTAGTACCAATCGTCATGCTTGGCGTCAATGCGCTTGCCAGTATACAATCTACTTTACGATCTGAGGCGCCAAAGGATTATAGCGCGCAAGAGAGGAAGACGCAGTAGTACTCCAAGAATGGTCATTATATTAGCTTCGAGTAGCAACTACATTGGCGTGGATGACACATAAGGAAAGATAAAAGATGCAATGATACGACAAGTAAGGATACAAAAGTGATGCGGGAGTAAGAACGGCGTGCAAGTAAGCAAGATTGAACGAGTGGCGTCTAAGAAAGTAAAGGAATTTGGAACAAGCCAAGAATCGGTCAGCAACTATTCTGTTTCCTGCCTGAGAGCATCCTGCATCGATTCGAGTGCAGATAGATGCAGCGGAAGGATAGGGTATCCAAAAGGTCCCTGTAAACTTGCAAGAACAGCAAGTTCGTAATAGTTTCGTGTGATTTCCTGGTAGGTGACATCGTCTGGGATAAGGAGCGAAGACCCTGGAGTTTTACAGCTATGAAGGAAGTGGATATGAAGGGTCGAGCATGAAGAACCTGGGCGCTTGAGGGGAACGTAAAGGAGGATGGTCGAACGAATGGGAAGGATGGGACAGGTTGTTTCAGTGGAAGCAGCACCTTCGTCATCAGGGACGAAGGAGCAACCAGCCCAAGGAAAGACGGGCGGAGAGGACAAGGGAATGCGAATGGCAGGGTAAACGGCGTAAGTTGTAGCCGTGGTCACATCCACGTACAGTGACTTGGGTAAATCTTTCCCTGCGGCGCGTCGTGAAGGTGTTTGTTGTCCGGTACTAGGTTGACATAGATGCGTGAGTGACCAAGAGATGCTTTGATCAACGGATAGGATAGTGACATGGAAAGGAGCGAGATCGCGGCAAAGAGACGATGTTGCTGCCAAGTGATGAATCCAGGCTAACGAACAGGTTAAGAATTATCTTGGGATATTGACGAAAAACGAACCGTCGAGCTCTGCAGGGGAAATGAGTCCCAGTTTGCAGATCACTAACCGCCATTCAATATTGGTTCTTCGAGCAGCTTGCAGCGCAAAGTTCCAGACCTGCGTGATGGCTGAATTTTCAACATCCTCCTGAGTTAACCAACTCCCGAGGTCACAAGATTCGCCACGCTGGTCGACACATGCTGCGAAGAGCCATTTTCCACACGCCGAGAAGCCATAGCCAACATGAAGAAAGGTATGACGGTCCAACACGTCCAATGTGCGGGCTGGACCCAAACTGAAGTGTACAACAGGTTTGAGCGTTCGTGCAAGTGTAAATGCTGGCTCCCGAAAGTACCCGCGTGTTTCTTTGCCAGTGTCGAGAATTCTTCGTGACATAGTACGGTTGACTGGCTGAGGCACACGACGATATACGGAAAAACAAAGGCTTTCGAAATCAGTGGTTCCAAGGTCATGCGAAGTGATATGATGTTCGGGTATGAGTTGCAGGGTGATTGGATGTTCGGAACGAACTTTCTGCAGTCTCTTCATCGCCGAAGATATTTGTCGGAGTAGAGGCGATGCAAGCGTCAACGCAGAGTCTGGAATCGCGATGTAGAAGACAAAACCGGCTAGCTCAGGAGGCAAGTCTGTGGCGAATGAAGCTGGTGGACGACAGTCAATAAAACATTTAAAATTCAAAGAGTATTGCATACCTAGATATTTGCGGAGGGAATCCAGTCGCAAAGCAAAAATGCCGTCCACCGAACAGAGGGAATGGCTTCCAGGAACGTGGGCACCCAATTGACGTGACTAACAACAGGTTCAGCATCGATTCAAAAAGGTCAATGACGGGACGGACGCTGTATGTTGTAGACAGCTTCCTCAGCCAGGTTTCCGCCAATTGTTGCTTATCAGGGCCACTATCCTCAAAAAAGAGAAAGGCCGTGAGATCCTTCTTGCCCCCCCGCGGTGTCAAGCCAAGTTTCTCCCAGAAGCGTAGTGACGCAGGTAGTACTTGGATAATAGAGTCGCCCTTGCCGACTGAGATCATCGGTGTATCCATACGCTGAAGTAATGCTTGGTTTGAGAGAGCTCCAGCTTCTTGGTCAAGAAATCAGTAAGCTGATTTTAATGACAATCGACGTGCTTACCATGATTTAAGAAGGCCTGTAACTCAACCGGGCCTTCAAGCACAGGAAGACCATGGGTGATCTGAGCCAGGGTCGACACATCAGCGGGCCAGACATCCGGTTGGCTGTATGGCAAACAACGTATGTTGCTGGCTCGCCATCCATCCGCAAATATGCTGTTTTCAACGACCTCCTTAGCAATCATGCCCCCCGCGGCCTCGAGAGACTTCGACTTCTCTGACGTGGTGCCGAGCGCAGCCGCAGGAGATACAGGGGTGGGGACAGACGTCGGAACGGGTACTGGAATTGACATGGGTGCTACCGCTGCGCCAGGCGGCCGCAAGGGTCTACTAAGGGGAAGTAGATATGGATGAGAAAATTGCATGTGCAGCAATGTTGGCCCGAGCGGCAGATATGCGGGAGGCGGCGTGGAGGTTCGAGAAGGGATACCAGGTTCAGTGTCGTCAATATCCTCATCGTCCGATGGTATATCAGAAGCATCAGCAGCGTCGTCTGACATGGGATACTCCAGGTTGTGTTGTAACCAGCTAGGGCGCCACCTCGATCTACGGGACCCTTGTTCGAAGCTCTTTCGCTTGACTCCAATTAGCTTCCTTACGAGGCCGATGCGGGGGTCAGTCGCGGCGTTGTATCGATATTTCCAATGATTGTTTTGACTGGGTGACGAGAGGCGAGGTATCGGTTGCGTTCGGTCTTCTTCATCTGGCGGGCTGGGGAGGGCAAATTTACCAATGTGGTATTTGGAATCAGATAGTCTATGGTTCTGGGCGAACGGGATTGGATCAAAGAAGTTGGATAGAATTGCAGGCCCTTTTGTGTATTCAAGAGATAAATTTACTTGAGGTGTTGTCGGTTCCGAATTTGGGGTAGGGCCTGGAGACGGTAGTGCCATGTCTGTGCCAGCTGGTACTAGATCTTGCATGTGATACAGTTCAGAAAACCGAGGTATGAAGGGATCCGCAGTTCCACTGGCAGTAAACGGGGATGACTGTTGTTGACCTGGAGTAAAGGCCGTAGTCACCGAAAAAGTCCCATCTGCAAGGATTGATGGCGAAAATCCTGTTGGCGCAGACCCTGCGAGTGGCAGGGCAGAAGACTCCTCAAGTGAAGGTGCGATGGGCCGAGCAGCTCGAGCAGCTCCAGACGGTCGGTCAAAGAAGTCGAAGTCGTCTTCGGTGAAGATGAAACCGTCCTCAAAATCCATGTTCGCATGGCCTGTGCTCGTGGTTCCACCACCACTTCCGGCTCCAATATTGTCGACATTCATGTCAAAGGCCATATCGTATGCCTCGCCAAGGTTCATAAAATCATTGGGAGGCTGTGTCCAAGTGGCATCGATAGATCCAAATGGATCAAAAGGTGGATCAAGGGGTGTCGAAACAGACTGTGTCTGCGACGCTAAGGAAGAGGGTTCGAGGGCGGCAGCGGATTCTACGCTGGGGGTGATATGTTGCACGATTGCCTTTCCAAGGGCGGAAGGGGGGGAAGGGTAAGGGGGGGGAAGATTAACATCTGACGTGATGAGAATTGGTGCCTGGACAGGGTCTGTCAGTATCTGGGTTTCACCTGCATGGCTTCCGTTCGTCGGAGAAAGGGCCATAGGGGAGTTGCCAGCTATGGTGACGGAAGCTAAGGTTGGAACAGTCGTACTAGAGGGTGTCGCCATAGTGCGGGGAGAAGCGGAGGATTGGGCATTCTCACGTTCTCTTCGAATGCGTTCGCGTTCCTTTTCGCGTTCTTTTGCGACGGATTCCACGTACAATCCTACTTCCGAGGCTACACTCTCGACTTTCGACGACTTCGAAAGAGTCAGGCTACGGAACGTGCGAACAGACTCCGATGTGGGCGATGCACAGGGGCGACGTGACATGCGACGTCCACCGAGTATTGAGGCAGTAGGGACAGCGGGGGAACTGAATTCTCCGGAGGAAGACAAGGCGAAGGCGACGGAGGGTGGCGGGGGTGGTGATGGTGATGGTTGAAGTTGAGGTGGTAAATCTGGTAGGTAAGGAAGAGGCCGCCGAGCATGAGCAGACTGGGAAGCTGGCGTAAATGCCAGACAAAGTTGCAACGGCCAGATGATGGCTATCCCCTTATCTTCACCCTGCTTATTTTGCACAGCTATCCAGGCGATGACATAGGTTGGACTCGTCCGTTTAGGAATACCTGAACGAAAGGTGCTCTGTTTCTCGGAATGCGATGTGGGGAAAGATGATTTCCATTCACCCGCACCAAGACCGGTAAGTGATTGATCGAATTGGGAGGTGATACCCGAAGTAGGGCCGTTATATGTCGACAAGTAGTATGACGGAACTCCAAAGGGTAGAAGTGTTATTGGTGTACCTGCAGCCAATGGATGACTAAAATCGAGGGGAAGAAGGTCGGTTGGCCGGAAGTGTGAGTATACCTCTAATCTCGATGCACTCAGATGCACCTCGAGCTGGCAATGTACAAGTGGCCTGCGACAGTCAGTGTTGGGTAGCGTCTCAAAACTCGAACCTCACCTGAGCCTCGCCCCTTCCAGCCAGTCGGTTGCCCATTCATTCGAGATGGGCGAAGATGTAAGTAGAAATCCATCCATCAACCGGTGAGCTGAACGTCCGTCAACTGCATCCTTGGAGACTTTGGTAATGTCGTCAATGATTCGGCTCCGAAGAGCATTCATGAAGCGAGAGTAAATTATACGGAGAGACTTGCGCGGAAGGAGGTTGGCTGCTGAGAAATCCGGATCACTGGTTGGAGAGCGTTTCGGGTCACTGCAGAGATGACATGGAGATGGCTGCGCTGCGCATTCGAACGAACAAGGATATAGACCTTGTGGATCGAAGAGCGAAATATCTGAAACTAGGAGCATTGTGAGTAACGAGGCATGGGAAAGCACGGATGAAAAAAAGCGAGTCGCGAGAGATCGGGGGAACACTTACCGACGAGCCCATCCAACGATATTGTTCTCAGTGCAGAAAGACAGGCATCAGTGTGATCATAGGATGTAAACTGGAAAGCATGGAGCACGGAAGTGGCGCCATCGATGTGAGCATGGGGTAATATCGACTCCAGGAGAGTTAGGGAATCACTCTGCGACAGTAGTTGTCTGCGGCCAGACTCGAGGAGGTCGTAGGGAGGGTCATCGGCTGCGGGAGCGAACGTAACATAAGCTATTCGAGAATTGGGTGGCAAGGAGAGGAGGGAGAAGAGCAGTTTGTCTGAAGGAGTGACCGGAGGGGAGACATGAGCTGACGGCGCGGGGAAGTGCGCAGCATGACTGTCGTGTTTCTGGGCCATGCAGACGGATGTGAAGCAGGGCAAGCGGGATGGGGCGTGTCAGTGGCAGCGGGTAGTTCCGCTGCAGCGACGGATTGGCCGGAAGACGGTCGGGCGATGTCCGTGTGGGCTCGCTGGGTGTCTTTCACGAGCTCATCGTCGCCGACGTCGTCGCCGCTGTCAGCAAATATATGCGTCCAAAAGGGGAGATAGCTAATTACATAATCCAAGGTAGGCGTGGTGAGGAGGGGGCGAGGCGCCGCCGTGCTACTGCAAGTAGTGTTCACTCTGAGCCCGCCTTTGTGAATCCTCGTCAAAAAATATGCAGCCCACCTCCCGCCCTGCCTCGACCTCGACCCGTCCCGCAGCATCTCCCCATCCCAGAGCCCACCTACATCAGGTCAATACACAGACAAAAGTCCTCGACACTGTCCATGGCCGCATCCTTTGCATTGCAGACATCCGTGGCCGTCTTTCCGCCCTCAATGATCTCGCGCGTGAAGCCAACGCAAAGGCGGTCATCCACACCGGCGATTTCGGTTTCTTTGGTCAGTGATCCACATCTCCATCTTCCCTCCCAATTTTCTCCTCTGACGCGTCCCCTCCTTCACCAGAGAGCAGCAGTCTAGAGCGAATCAATGACCGCACCCTCCGCCACCTCACAATGTATTCGCCCCTCATTGCCACCGCTCAGCGCAACCATCTCCTATCCCCGGACAATACCCCTGCGACCATTCGTTCCACCGTAGACATCTCCCTCATATCAGAATTCCCTCTCCTCCTTTCAGGTCAAATCAAGCTGCAAATCCCCGTGTTCACTGTTTGGGGTGCTTGTGAAGATGTGGTCATTCTAGAAAAATTCCGCACCGGTACCTGTGCCATCGATAATTTGCATGTGTTAGACGAAGCCACGACGCGCTGCCTCGACGTAGGCGGTGTTAAATTGCGGCTTCTCGGGTTAGGGGGTGCTCTCGTGCCGCACAAAATGTTCGATAACGGTGACGGAAATGCTACCATCGCCGGTGGTCAGGGCACCATGTGGACCACAGCTCTTCAGATCGGTGAGCTCGTCGACACCGCACAACGGGTGTTCGATCCATCGGAGACGCGTCTCCTGGTCACACATGCAAGTCCAGGCCGAGAGGGTATCATTGCCCAACTCGCTCTCGTCCTCAAGGCGGATCTTACGATTTCTGCAGGTCTCCACTTTCGATATGCCAGCTCCTACAATGAATTCAGCGTGCAAGGTGATTTCGAAGGTTTCCGCCGCAAGCTGCTTGTGGGCAAGGAAGGCTTTGACAAAGTTTGGGACAGCGTAAAGGCCCAGGTTGACACTGTCATCGATGAGCATCAGCGAATCCTTCTCGACAAGGCTTTGTCCGTCATCGAACGCATTCCTCAGCCCCAAGGGCAAACTGGCGCGCCGCCCACAGCTACCGGTGAGGAACCCGCCTGGAAGAACTGCTGGAACTGGAACTTGTGTGACGCTGCCTTCGGATGCCTTGTCCTGGACATAAAGGAAGGCAGGGTTAGTGGGGAGCTCAAGAGTCAAGGTAACTGATTCAGTCGAACAAAGAACTCGTGTTGACGGCCTGCAGGGTTCAATTATGCATACCGTCGCACCGCTACTCCAGGCACCGTCGCACACACCCCCAACTCGACAAGTTCTTCGTTGCCAAACGCTGCTGCAAACCCATCAACAAAGGGTTCATCTCCAGTACCTACGGAGAAACCTGCCTCGCCTAAGTCGAAGGAAGTCAAGTCGCCGCTCGCTGCAGCGTCTCCAGTTATCTCAGCCACACCAAAGGAGGGTACTTCAAGTCTTCCTCAAACGAAGACAAACGGCACTCCGACGGGGACTCCCTCTGATAAAGCTGAAAAGGACAAACAGAAAAAGAAGGAGAAGAAGGAGAAGAAAGAACGTGCCGAACGGGAGACAAAGGATAAGGATTCTGCTGAGGAGAGGGCCGAGGCTAGCGCATCTCCTGTCGATCCACCTGCAACTCAACCAAAGTCAGGCAAAGAAACCCCAGTTTCTGATGAGATTGCGAAGGCACCCACGCCTGATGTCTTGGAGGCTGGTCTCAAGTCACCAACAACGGACAGCGCTGGGACACGCACTCCAACATCAAGACGAACCTACAAGCAATCGTGGACTCTGTTCGTTCGCCTCCAAGCACCTGCAAACGAGGCGGAGGTGCGCGACTTTTTCGGTGGAGATCAATCAGGCGTACGTGAAACATTCGATCAACGATGGTCTATCACTAACAACAGGTTGTAGATCATTCGTGTGACATACCCAAACACTCAACAAGGACGGAGTCAGAAAATAGCATATGTCGAATTTGGCGATGAGGAGACTATGAAAGTTGGCCTTGAGAAAAATAACGAGGTAATGTACCAATCTTCGTCGCTGATTCCTGAGCCTTGACGGTTACGTTGTAGAAAATCAACGAGTCCCCAGTCGAAGTCAAAATCGCAACAGACAAGGAAGACCGAGGTGGATTACGAGGTGGCTCCAGAGGTCGTGGTGGCCGTGGAGGCTTCGCCGCACGAGGGTTTGCGGCCGCTGGTCTCACTAGCAAGGGACGAGGAACTAATGGTGAAGCCCGTGGGTCCGGAGAAAATGGCAAGACTGGGGATGCAACTGCATGAAACGGATCACTTGTCGAAGCGGGGAATTATCATAGGGCGCAACTACACTTGATGCTTCACGGCTTTTCATGACCTTTATCACTTCTATCTTGCTGCACTCTTGGGGCTCTATGTCTCAGCTCTTCAAATCGCGGAGTTTGCTTTCGTTTTATTATGTTCGCCTCGGGATACTGTCTTGTGCAGCCCAGATAATGCATGTGCATTCCTATGGATTCAACCAAGTTACCGTTAGTCTCTTGCGCTTAGACAGAATATTCAATATTCAAGGCTCATCAGTTAATCGCTGTTTTTACATTGAAGTGCTCCAAAGCGAAATTGAAGAGGATATGAATATCATATATACAAGGTCGTCAGTATGAACCCAACGTCGTAGAAAGTGCGACGAGTAGTTCGCCTGCGCCGGCCAGTGTTTGAATCTGAACGGAAAAAAAGATACCAAACCATCTAGTGTCAAAACGCTTGCTTCCTATTACCTCTTCAGTTCGGGAAGACTGGGAGCAAGGGTGAGCTCTCGAGTCACGAGAACGCTAAAAGAAAAGTGACTCGGATCGACCATCGAGCTTCAAGCATGTGAATACACCACTGGCGGGAAACGAGAAGGTGTGTGCAGAGTAGTCTTCCTCGAGGTCCGTCGCAGAAGGAGTAAAGGTTGAACTACGGGGTGTACCTTGGGTGATGCGGAGGCTTAAAGTAGTGGGATTTCGATCAGCCACTGTTGAGTCGCCTGGTTGTCTGAATACATCGTTGGGAAAACAGTTAGAGAGTCCAACCATTCTGTTCCCAATTCTTCCTAGGTGTTTTCTTAATCACGGATGCGAAATTGGGTCAAGGATAGAGTGAAATGCACCAGTTACCAGATTGTCATGGTTTCGGGACACGCTTGAGTGATCAGGCGTCCATTTTGAATTGTTGGAGGGTATCGAGGATCCTTATAGGACGGTCTAGGTTAGGGCCAGTGAGTCCGATAATACTGTGCGCACATCGCCCCCAATCGAACGTTGAGCAGGATCGAGAGCCAAGGTATTTATTGTTCATTATCCCGGGCTTGAACTTCTGTCTGCGCGGCTTTTTAATTGCCTGGATGTTTGCCTGATTGGCGCAGTTGCTCGCTAGTGATAGTACTGATATCAGCGTACTCCAGATGATTGCAATTGGAAGACGAAGACAGTAAATTTAGTTATACGTGCGCTTGAAAGTTGACAAGATCCGGAGAAGACTTCAAGTCATGTGATTGTCATCCCCTCTTCCGTTCCATCTCACAAAGAAGAACTAGTAAACACTGCTTGAAGTTGACCCTCTTTTTCAGTTCAACCCCCTTCAATGTCTCCTATGCTGCGCGCTGCTGCTCGTTCGACAAGGGCCGTCAGGGTTCACGTTCAGCCCGTATCCTTACGCACTACGAGGTGTGTCAACTACAACCGAGTTCGTCTTCCCTCTCTGAATCTATCGCGTCTCCCAGAAGTTTCACGATTTCATGTGTACGCGCCACAGAGAGCTTCACTCTAAATTCTCTCGATACCTTTACAGAAGAAGAAGAGATGCTCAGAGAGTCCGGTAGTCACCATACCATCCTTGCTCAACTGACAACTCACCAATACATTTAGTAAAGCGATTTGCCAGCGAAGTCGTCGGGCCTAAAGTGCGTGAAATGGATGAGAAAGAATGTATGGACTCAGAGATCATCAAAGGGCTTTTTGAACAAGGGGTATATTGTCTTCTTGATACTGGCTTGCTGAACACTCATTCACTTGTTGACCAAATAGCTCATGGGAATCGAAACGAGCGCCGTGCACGGCGGTGCCGAGTCTTCGTTCACGTCCGCTATAATAGCGATCGAAGAACTTGCCAAAATTGATCCCTCAGTGTCGGTCATGTGCGATGTCCACAATACCTTGGTGAATACCGTCTTGCGGCAGCATGGAACGAAAGAACAGCAAGATAAATGGCTACCACAACTTTCCCAGTCCAAGGTGGGTGGGATCAGGTTCGCAATGACATTTGTGGCTAAAAATTGTACTGCAGCTCGGGTCTTTTTGCCTGTCTGAGCCCGCCTCCGGATCAGACGCATTTGCACTGCAGACTCGCGCAAAGAGGGACGGAGACCACTGGATCATCAATGGTTCCAAGATGTGGATCACGAACTCGCATGAAGCCGAGATTTTCCTTATCTTTGCTAATGTAAGATCATGGTAATGGTTCCTGGGCTGTTGTTCGACAAATTTCACCAGGTCGATCCAAGTAAGGGATACAAGGGCATAACTTGCTTCATTGCAACCAAAGACATGGGTATCAAAGTAGCGAAGAAAGAAGAGAAACTTGGCATCCGTGCTTCATCAACGTGTACACTCAACTTTGATGACCTCCGAATACCTGCGGAGAATGTTATAGGCGGAGAAGGCAAAGGTTACAAAATCGCTATCGAGATTCTTAATGAGGGTACATCTTCATCTGCTTCATTCACTTCACGCCTGAATGGTCGGGTCCACAGGTCGGATCGGCATCGCGGCACAAATGCTCGGACTTGCTCAGGGCGCCTTCGACAAAGCCGTTCCCTATACATACCAACGTACTCAATTTGGTCAGCCCGTGGGTACCTTCCAGGGTATGGCATTCCAAATCGCCCAAGCCGCAGTAGAGATAGAGTCAGCTCGTCTTTTGACTTACAATGCTGCTCGGAGGAAGGAGGAGGGCAAAGCTTTCACCAAGGAGGCTGCGATGGCCAAGTACTGGGCTAGTGTCATTGCCCAGCGAGTCTCTGGTCAGGCTATCGAATGGGCGGGAGGGGTTGGGTTCACTCGGGAGACTGGAATTGAGAAATTTTGGCGAGATTCCAAGATCGTGAGTAATACTGCTTGGTATGTGATATACTCAACTCAAGCTCTGGTCGATATCGTAGGGAGCTATCTATGAAGGAACATCAAATATTCAACTGCAGACTATTGCTAAGTTTATTCAAAAGCAGTATTCTTAGTTGCAATTGAGGTTGGCTGGGTATCTACAATGTCATAGCTTTTGCATGAAGAGCAGCATGCCCTCGAACACGGCCCACCCAATCATAGAACTCAGGATCTTGCGTGACATGCGCAGAGACGCACCGTCAAAGAAGCCCACAACGCCTCGTTGCTACGACAATCAGAATGTGTTTGCTACAGAATTTATGAGAGAAAGAGCGTACCTGCCATATTCGAGTCATGGTAGATATCAAACCATGATATTGGTGTTCAGAGCGGACCTGCATTTTAGTCTAGATGTTTTCAGTATCATGTAGACATTCGCTGTTGTATAAGTACCTTGGTGACATCAAAAGGGTGCGTGACCATCGTTGCAATGCCACCCGCCACAGCGGCAGAGAAGCCATGTATGCCTGTGGCGTGTGCACTTGGTGCAAGATGAGCTGTATAGGATGCCTTAGACACATCCTTAAAAGTTGGGAAACGTGTGCTTGCTCGACTCTAGCTTGACCGCTTCGTAGAGTAAGACGAACAATCCAGCGTATGGTGCATCCCGTAGAGAGGATGCCACGAACCCACGCATCAACTCTGGTGGCCCTGTACGAACAATGGAGCGAAGGGATTCAGCTAAGCTTCGGTATGCGAAATGTTCACTCTGCAGATACAGTCAGTCGCGTACGGCATTGAAGGGATGGTACAACATGCCTCAAACCGTGCTTTGAGGACCGAGAATGGGTTCAGCAGGAAGCCCACTCCAATCCTCGCGGTTGCACCGGCAAGTAGGTTACCCTGGTTGGTAAGCTTCGGTAACACGCTTTTGCCATCCTCTTTCTTCGCAGCCATCGGGACTGAAAAGTGCGGGGTTCTCGCCATTACCGAGCGCAGGTGCGTCAAGCTGGTAAAGTAGAGAGCCACTCCCGGAATATTTCTTCCAAAGATCAGTCAGGGAACTGAAACATGCTTATATTGACCCACCGAACGAGTGAAGCACTCGTGCCTCGCCACAGTCCCATAATCCCGTCCTGCTTGATGATGTCATGTGCGATGCGCCAGATAAATATGGTATTCCTTTCATACAGGAAGAATCAGAGGTCACGGCGATCGCGAGTGTCCAGCTCCCTCACCGAGGACCAGGCGCAGAATCACCTTGCTGGACCCGTGTTTTCAGCAGGTCCACTGTTTGCGGTGAGCGGCAAAGCAGGATAGCTGCGAAATATTATGCTTACGAGGCTGAAGCAATACTGTTGAGGCGAATCCAGACAGCGCACCTAACGCGATCAGCGTGTAGGCGCACCTGAGCGAGTACAAACTAAAGCTTACCCGAGAATAATTGCTGGCTAACAACAGCATTGGTCATTACAACCGTCACGTCTGCACCAAAGCAACCTTTACAAGTTTGCGTTGGGACCGTTTGCTATGGAAAGCCTGACGTTGACATCACAAAAATTGCAGAAACAATATGGCCAAACAAGGAGTGTTGCCGGCGCCGGCTGACCTAAATGGGATGATATCACGTCATCAGAGATAACATAGGAGAACATAGGTTGCTTGCCTTCGACATTTCTCCTTCAATCTGCTGTGTAGTGCTTCTGTTCTTGCACGGCTGTACTATAGGTGATAGCCATGATGTATAGCCATATATTGTGTGTAAGCCCAATCAAAGTGCACCATATCCTTCATTACCATAAATACTGTTCTTGTCTACATCAGCAATGAGTGCATCAGGAAAAAACAAAATGCATTATAGCAAATTATTGCATCTATAGTCCCTGTAGAACCCATAGACTTCCCCCCATATTATCACACTTGGTAGCTGCTTCAACTCAAGGCGGATCTATAATAGAAAACTGTAGCATGCTATGGTATTGTCTACAGACACTACATCAAATGATATAGAATTTATAGTGGGTATACTTTGTATCTATCAGCAACAACTAGAGATCAGCATGGGTAAACCTGTGGGTCTCATGGTGCCAACCTGTACCCTACCCACACCATACCTGTACCCACTGGCATCAATCCATGGGTCTTAATTGTTATGGGTACTGCTCATGGGTACAGATCTGTGTACCCATGAGGGGTATACCTGGGGGTATATACGAGACTTGTAGTAAAGTACGGACATCATCATTGACAATATCCAACCGTAAACCACACAAGTTCCACTGGTTCTGAGTTTCAATCCCAGCATCACCATTCCCGCACTGTTCCAGACTCGGAAACACCGGAAGTATTGGAAGTATAAACCTTTTCTATTATTCACTTGACCTGTTACCTCACTTATTAATACACTTCATAACCTTCATTCAGGTTCATCACCATATCATTTCAGGTAACCTAATACAAGTGTACCTCCACCCATAGTATATATACCTTTATTCCATTTACTAGCACCTCAGTTGCTTTTGCCCATCTAGGCAGCCACTGAGGTGAATTCACTTTTACTTATGTAGTTTTATCCCTAGCTAATATAGTACAGCATTGGGCAATCCTGCCCTCTTCCTAGATTTTGACAATCATACTATCTACATACTCCATGTTGAGACCAATCACATCCCACCCATCTGGCAGTTTGACCTCTTCTTTGCCCTCGAGATCATCCATGACGGCAATCATCTTTATGTCCACATCCTTCATGAGCCCTAATTGACTCCAAGAACCAAGACAAAGCAATGCCCAGATAGTTTGAGCAGATAGCCAGTTATGAACATGCAAGAGAAGAATTCACCCATGGCTAAAAAGCCGTTCGACATTGACTGAAGTAGCTACAAACATATCAATAACAAGGGTTTCACAGTACCAGAGTATAATGACTCACCAGGGATTGAAAGATAATTGATAGCCATATGAGACAGTAGAGGATAAGTTTCACAATGTTCAGTCCACCAGGTGACCGCATTGGTGACATTCACGATGTTAACTGCAAGGTATGCATCCAGTTCATCATGCGATCACTTCAGGTTGGGTTTGGTGAATGACGGGAGGTTGTTGAACATGTTTTCTGACATTTTCTGCTGTTGAGCCATTAGCATACATTAATATTCTATTCATGTATACCTACCTTGTCTTCTTTGTTTCCATCAACTGTGTCAATGTCTCCATCCTGCAATGGTGTGGTATAATGAGATGCATATGAATTAATATAGATATCATGTATGAGTTGCTGTGCAGTTGTGATCCATTCAGAGGTCCAACCAACTTCTTTGAAATACTTGAGCTTGTGTTGGGGATGGAGGACTGCAAGGGATTAGTGTGGCCTGTGCTTGAGAACAGTACAGAGCCAGAGGGTACTTACCCATGGCGATACAGTACAAATCAGACAAATCAGTGAGTGAGTAATATCTATTGACTGTTTTTTTTGCAAGGCCGGTAGTGGCCAGATTGCTGGATTGAGTTGCTACTATTTGAGTAGCCCCATAGCGAACATCTCATCGATGAAATCCATGGCCAGGATGACCATGGCAAGATTGGGTGTTGAGCAGGAAAGAAGAGCATGGTGTCCTTCAGAATCTAGCCACATGATGAGTCAGCATGTTATCAATGTTCAATCAATGCAGCACTGCCATGCCATATCAATGTTCAATCAACACAGTGCCACTTGAAGCCCACCACACACCTTTAGAATATCATGCAACTGCTCCAATAACCCCCATTCATGCTTATTGAGCCCATAGTGGCTCAGTCCCAGCTTGTTTTTGTCAGTGATTGTGTCTATTCCTTCCTGGTACTTCAGCGCACACTCCAACATATCAAACATCAAGTTCCAGTGGGTCAAAACATCACATGGCAAGTTCTTGACAGCAATCCCCAACTCACACAGACTCAATGTCCATGCAGGCAGGAGTATTGTCGTCAAGTGAATGATTTTGAATGACAGTTTGCAGATCTGCAGACAAAGGTAAATCAAATTTCACCTGGTATCAACTTGGACTTACTTTTGCAAGTATCAGATGCAGTGGACTCAAATGGTGCTCCATCTCCCATTCCTCCTCTGTCAAGAATTCTATTTCATTCACCCATCCTTCAACATTGTCTTGCTTGTCTTTTCCTTCTCCATTTTCGGTTCTTGTCTCAAGGTCTTCAAGGACAATATGTTCAGCCAACTTCCTCATTTCATCGTCCATGCCCCGTATGCCCCTCTTTCCCTTGGGTAAGTCAAATTGCCTTATCAGTGTCTTTGCAACTAAATTAATAACATGCAGAAAACACCGTGTTCTCCTGGCCTCTCCTCCAAAGTGCGCAAGGAGGTCAGCTAACTCATCTATCATAGTATCATTCGACATCACATTGTCAGCAGTGATACTCAATATCTTCAAGGCAATGTTAGGTGAGTGCATGCCTCCACTTTCTTCACAACGAACCTTATCTGATATACTGAACTTGTTTAGAATGTTTGTGAATGCTTCGGTGAGATTGGCGCTGTTATGTGACTACATTTGACTCAATTCTTTCACCCACAATGTAAGTCTTCAACACACACCTTCATGACCTCCACAATGTTGAGTACCAGGGCCAGAGGCTTACATTCATGAAGCAGATGGACAGTAACAGCTACAAGTGCCTTGTGGTTCGGGGAAGTCCAAGCATCAGTTGCAAAGCTCAACTCCCCATCATATTCCTGGTACATGGTAATTAATTCCAATTGTTGAATGGGCTTGGAAAGTATACTAGTACTCACCCGAAGCATTTTAGCAATCTGCTTGCACACATTAGCAAAGACAAGCTGAACATCGTGTGACACTGTTGTTGGATGAGGTATGTAGTAGTCTGGTTGCCCTGTCTTCATCAATGTCAGAAATCCTCATTCCAGGACAATCTTGAATGGCTGCAGGCTCTCAGCAATCCACTGCACAATTTCTGCTCTGCAAGACCACATTATTGATGATCTCTGACAGATTCTCTCACTTATAGCAATGTACTTTGTCTTGGTATGGGTATGTTGCTTATGTGAGTAAGTTACCCTTCCTTTTGCCTTCTGTTGAAATGCAACTGTAACTGATCCTTTGTCAGTATAATTCTTGATTCCGTTGCATGCTGTTTCGAGGTCTTTGGCCTCATAGATTGTCTTGAGGATATCTTTGCCCCAGCATGATCTAACATGCTTGCACATATTTCCCGTTGATGCCCTGTCACTTTTATCAAGGAACCGCTGAACTTTATGCTTGCAGCCTTTTGCCAAGCACCTGAAGATGTGGCAGCGCCAGCTATCAACATAGTCAATGTTGGGGGTAGGGGAAAAATGCATATATAGGCGAGTTCCATTCCTTGAGCTTTCATTGGCATCTTCACCACTGTCATTGTGCACAGCATGTTTTTTTATCATCTTTGAGCACTTTGTTGCTATGCTGCTTATGTACCACTTCCTCGACATCGGAATCAACTTGCATATGCTTCTTTGGCTTCGTGGGCCTGCCTGGTTCTCCTACAGCACCATTGACATCAATGAGCACTGCACCCCCATGGGGGTGTTGTCCTCTTCTTCAGTATGAACAGTTACTCTCTGGCCCAATGTAGTTGTTGTCTTGTTTGATTCTTCACTTCTCGATGGTGTAGGTAATGGCTTGGGGTGATTGGCAGTGGCAGCGGCCTCTGCCAATGCCTGAGCCTTTTCTGTGGGCCGAGATATCCTTTTTGAATACATCGTGGGATTGTAATCCATGTTTAGGTTCATTGCTGAAATAAACACTTGTTGGTAATGTACAGTTTATAAAATTTCTGTGGCAATGTACATAGCAAACTGTCATGGGTAGGTACCCCTGGGGTAAGGGGTCCATGGGTTGCCCTAACACAACCCATACCCATACCCATGACCCCTCACAGGTTACCCCTATCCGGGCAGATCTCTAGCAACAACAAAGCTCTCAGTCACACTCCATCATTGCTACTCACTGTCTGTGTTGACCTGCTCATTCCCTGCCTCTTCATCCTTATCTGGGCATTCCAGATCCTGCACACCATCCATGTCCATATCCACTTCTTCTGTCGGTACATTATCATCAAACTCCTCTATCTCATCAGCATCCTGCTCATGCTCTGAATCAGGCACCCATCACATGCATGTCATCACTGCACATAACAACTTGCATTCCATAACCTTTCTCCAAAATGCCAGAAATCCAGGGTCTAAAATGCTGGGGAATCGGTTGAGGGCATCATCCAAGAAAAGAAAAGACTTATACAGGATGACCAATGATGATGGCTATCACAGTGAGTACCCATGTCTGTTAAAACTAGACACAGATTAACCCTTAACCATATGAGTGAATGATTGATTATGTACCTAGAGACAGGTTAACTATAGTAGTGATTAGTGTCATAGGATAGCCTAATGAGTAAAGCGACTTACCCCTCAACCATACAAGTGAACAATTGAGGGAGCAAGTATGGCTGAATACAAATATATATATGATAGCACATAGAGTTTGGAATGTCGAAGAGAGTCATGTGGTGCACGTTCCAACACTCCTCCTTGATGCATGAATCAGTGATAAGAAAAAAACTGTAAATATGAAAAGATCCAATGTATGAGGAAGGAAAAGGAAACAAATGATAAAAGGAAAAGAGAAAAGACTACTCCTCCTGCTGTGCAACTCCTCCTCGCATGGAGTTCCAAAGTCTCATAAGAGTACAATGTTTCTCAAATAAATTTTGTCTGTCGTTGACATGTTCGCAGACATAGTTGTACTTAATGGGCATATGCTTGAGCTTGGAATGGAAGGCAGGATCACTCAAGAGGATTATGGCGCTGTTGTTATCACAAAGGAGCAGGGAAGCCGTAGGCTGACGGAGATGGATACCAGTGAGGAGTTCTCATAGCCACACAAGTTCTTGGAAGGCCTCGGAAGTGGCAACATATTCAGCTTCACAGGTGGAAAGGGTGACAAGTGATTGGCGACAAGAACACCATGAAACCATGCCAGATCCAAGGGAAAAGCAATAACTGCTTGTGGAACAGCGTGTGTCGGGGCAGTCTGTGAAGTTACTATTAGTGTAGCCAATGAGGTGAACAATGTGTTCCCCACCAAGGATGAGTCGAAAGGTGCAGGTGCCTTTGAGGTAGTGGATGATATGTTTGGCTGCCTTCCAATGTGTCTTCCCATAACAGTCCAAGCAACAAAGCTGGTTGACAGCATATATGATGTCAGGGCACGTACCAATGGCGAGGTACATGAGGGATCCAACAAGTTCATGGTAGGGGGTTTGGGACATTGTGGTGCAATCATCATCTGTTGTAGGTGAAGACACTTTTGAGAGGTGTATACCAGTCTCGAGGGGAGTGGATACTGGGTGGGCATCTGTCAGGCCAAATTGGGCAATGACATGGTTGATAAGGGCAGTTTGCGATAGGGCAACAGTATAAGCAGTGCAGTCATGTTCAATCACAATCCCGATGTGGAAGTGAGCAGGTCCACTATCCGAGATTTGCCAATGTGTCTGAAGTTGACTCTTGAAGCTGGATAATGCACTCTTGGAGTCACCAAGCATGAAGAAATCATCAACATGAATAGCGATAATCACAGTTCCAGTCTCATTGCAACAATAGTACACACAGTATCCACATTCGAGACAAGTGAATCGCCAGGCAGTGAGTTGAGCATGTAAGGTTTTGTTTCAGACATGTCCGCCCTGTTTCATACTGTACAAACTGTGTTGGAGTTCCCAAATGTAATTCCCAAAGCCGGGCTCAGTGAAACCATCAGGTTGTTCCATGAAGCAACCCTCATCCGGTTCGAGGACCCCATTCAGGAAAGTGGTTTTGATGTCTAGTTGTTCCATTTCCCAGTCAAGCACAGCACCAAGATGGGCAAGGATATGAAAGGACTCCATGTGTGCAGTGGAAGAGGTAGTCTTTATGTAGTCCTGACCATAGACAGCAGTGTACCCTTGACAGACATGTCAAGCTTTGAACTGGGCAGGATTCCCATGTTCATCATGCTTGAGTTTAAAAATTGCACAGTCACGGATAATACAATGGCCAGCAGGGATGGAGGAACGTGGGACCAGATGGTACACACCCATAGACTTGAGAGATGTGAACTCCTCCTCAAGGGCATGAGTCCACTCAGCAGTATTGGGAGATGCCATTGCCTCCTGGTACATTGCAGGGTCCACAGGAGAGGGGTCTGAAGCAGCACCAGCAAACCATTCATTGTCAGGGTCAGGGAATAGAGGATGAGGGGCAGGACTGGGTGGGAATGGAGGGGTGAGGGGTGACTCAGCAGCAGTAATGGCTATGAGGACTGCACTCTGAAGGCCGGAAATACCAATAGCTGCAGCATGCTTCTCAGTAGGGCAGGAGATCCAAGATGAATGATGCAGCGGGGGTGGCTCAGGGGCTGGAATGACAGGAGGAATGGAGGGAGCTGGGGATGAGTTGAATGACAATATAGTGCGAAGGTCTGGGGAAGGGCCAACATTGGTGGGGGATGTCTGATGGAACTCAATGAGGGATACATGGTAAGAAGTAAATACCTTCCCAGAGGCATGGTGATAACACTGGTACACCTTGGAATCAAGTGAGTACCCGATGAGAATGCACTTGACAGACCAGTCATAGACCTTAGGATTGTGGTGGTTTTGAAGGAGAACAAAAGCCCTGCAATCAATCTCATGTAAGTGGGAAAGGTTCAGGGGGTGTCCAAACCAACACTTGTAGGGGATCCGACTAACTTGGGACTTGACTGGGGTGCGGTTGGTGAGGTAACAAGCTGTCAGGATGAATTCATCCCATTGGTTCACTGGCACGCGAGCATAAGATTGCATTGCACGAGCCTTTCCAATGAGGGTTCTGTGTATGCACTCAACACGACCATTTTGAGTGGACGTGTGAGGGGCAGTGAATTGATGCAATGTACCCCTGGTAGTTAGCCATTCCCTCAGGTCCGTGCATTTGAGCTTGCCATTGTTAGATTGGAGAATACTAACATGAAGGCCCGTCTTGGCCTCACAAGCAGTTTCCCAGAATTGAACAGCGATAAAAGCCTCCGACTTAGCACTAAGGGGAATTGACCAGCAATAGGAAGAGAAATTGTCTATTATGTTAAGGACATAGTGGTTTTCCGCACTTGAGATGTGATCTGGGTGTTCCATGAGGTCAACATGCATGATGCCTAATTTCTGTGCAGCCTGCATCCCCTCCCTAACCTTCAGTACAGAAGACCAGGTCTGTTTGCCAAGGATGCAGTGTTCACAAGAAGAAGAGGTGGGAGAGGGAAGAAGGTATACCGTGTACCCAGTGGCTTGGCTCTGGGAAGTGAGGGTGCCAGATAGAACACAAGAGCCATTGGTGGAGGTGACCCAGCAGGTGGAGTGGGTGAAATGAGCCACACACTTGAGGGAAGTGGTAAGTGCCAACACGGAAATGAGGCAGATGGTCGCCCCAGGGATAAAGAGCACATTGTCAAGGGTCACATAGATACCCTTAGCAACAATGAGACAGATGGACCTAGTGCCAATGGCTTGCACAGCAGAGCCACCCACACCATGAACAGCATGGGGGGCAACAGGACACAGGGAGTAGAAGTCAGATTCACAGTTACTGATGTGGACCGATGCACCAGTGTCCAGAAAGAAGGGGGTGATGGAAGGGTCAATTGTGGTAGGGGAACATTGATTCGGCACCTTGTAGGTGATAGCAGCCAGGTTGACAGGCTGAGAATGGGCACACCAGTCAATGGATGCATGAAGACCAGAGGTGTCAAAGAAAAGTGTCCTGTCAAGGGCTGGCCTTGGGTAGGAAGAAAGATAGGAAACAGTGAGGAGAAGATTGAGTGAGATGACAATTGCAAGGAGCTTGAGAATACACTGGGTTGTGTAGATCAAGGTTAGAGTTACATACATACATGAGGAGCACAAATATATATACCCTGCCATAGAGGCCTTAGGGCAGGTGAAAGCAAGGGATTATAAGGATCTCATTCAGGTAAATGGTTATATCCTCAAACATGAAATAGTTAAATTCTACTGATAGTGTGCAATCTCTTGTTTTCAAGGGATTGCTACCCTCTTCCCATAATGAGGTCATTTTAGACCTCCTCTTCAACTTGGTGACCTGGCACGTTTTTGGCAAGCTTTAACTACATACAGAAGATACACTTTCATTCTTTGATACCACAACTGCTCATCTCTATCATTCGGTATAGATATTTCAAGCAACAACATGCTATGTACCAAACTACAGAATTACCTCAAGAATCCACTTTTTGTGCTTGAAGACATGCAATGCTTGTCACCAAGGACCCTCAGCATGCAACAGGATGTGAAAATGCAACAATCTCTGTGCTGAAAATCAAGAGGCTGAACATTTGCACTTACAAATATCATGCTTTGGCTGACTATCCAGATGTGATCTGAGAGTATGGGATGACAGATAGCTATTCGACCCAAATGGTATGATATTTTATTCACTTTGAATCTGCACTAATCCTGAGCAGAGGGTGAATTTGAGCACTGGCACATAAAATGTCACTTTGGCTGCTCAGGAAAGAAGAAAGATACATGGAATGCCAGCCTTGCCCACCAAGAGGCAATCAAATGGTTGATCATGAAAGTGAACAGCATGAGGGATTCCCTTCTGGTAGCCGAAGCCTCATCTCAGCCAAAGTGTCCCCAACATTTCCATACATCCCCTATAGATCACTTCCATATTGTGGTGTCTACATGACAAAGCCATGACCTCACAGGATGGTTGAACATCATCAAAATGACCCTGCTGTATACATTTCACACTGCCACTACTTGATTGACTGACTTGCACCTTCAATACAGGACTTTCTGCCATGCCTCAAAAATCACTTGCTGGCTTGGATACAGGAATTTGCTCACAACAGCAATGAATATGATTTCTCTGACAAGGACCACTGCTGTGTACTTATACTAGACAACAAGATCTTTGAGCACATCTACTTATGGATCAACTGCATGACCTATGATCTTCAGTGTGAACAAGACTTGACTAGCTCCTATTCACATCCCGACATCATGTTGTTGTCACAAGAAGATGAGTGCTCACATCCATATTGGTATGCTCATGTATGTCTCATCTTCCATGTCATGGTACAACACTGCAATGATGCCACATCTCCATATTCTAAGGCAGAACAGATGGATGTTTTGTTTGTTGGTTGGTTCTGATGTGATTTAAACTTCACATCTGGATGGGACACTAAGCAATTACCCTGGTTTCAGTTCTTCAACAAAGAAAACTTAGCTTACACATTTGGTTTTGTGGACCCAGAATGTGTCATCCACAGAGTCCATTTTGTTCCTGCATTCAGATGGGGTACTTGATCAGACCATCATTCATGCAATAAGAATTGGTGGAGACCATGAAATTGCACAATGATTGGTGCTTTTACTACATTAACATGTAGGTTGTAATTTAGGTTGTAATTTACATGCACTACATATACTGATTTTGCTCTGGTTTCATTGATAGGGACATGTTTACAGTGGCTCAAATAAGTGTCCCAATGTTGGGCCATTTTTGGAAAGACTTGACATTTGTAAGAGAACCAAAATGTGTTAGCTCTAACCCTTGCAGGGTCATCAATAGCCCTAACCCTTGCCCTGAA